>VWZS01008170.1:464203-528049 GCA_013397075.1 Rhabdornis inornatus | reverse complement strand
TTTTTTTTTTTTTTTTTTTTTTCCCCGTGTGGGCAGTTTGTCAATAAACAGTTGGGTTTTTTCACTTTCACCTACTGGTGTCCATTTCCTCATTGACAGACAAAGGGATTACTAATTTCCTATTTCTTTAGTGGAAACACTCATTCCAGAGTGCTTTCTCCTAAATTTGGCTCTAAAATGAGACAACATGAGACAACCTGCTCTTCCTAGCTAAACCTCTCCCCATTTTGTCCTCATCACCTCGCCAGCCTTTTGGCTCTTTCCCTTCAGTATGGAATCATCCTCTTTGCCTTAGTTATTCCTTAGGTCACATTTTACCCTCTGCCATGGCCTCCCAGTCATGAGAGCCCAGAACACCCCTCTGTGTGCATGCAAAAGTGTATTTGCATTCCCACAGGTTTATGTTTGCATTCCCACACGCTGTTCCAGCACTCCTGGCTCCACTTTGTGCTGTCACTTCTACTCATTACAGTGCAAGGCCATGTGTGGGCTGGCTGGGAGTGACATTAAGGCACTGCAAAAACACTGGACATCCTCCCACCTGTGCTGAGCTGGGCAAAACATGAGTCAAGCTATTCAGGTGCTCTTCAAGTGCACAGTCGAGGGGTATTCAAACTGACAAGGTTCAGTGATCCAGAGAAGAGCAGATAAAATATAATACAGAGCTGTTGGAGAAAGGCCAGAGGAGGCCACAAAGATGTTTAGAGGGACTGAAGAACCTCTTCTATGAGGAAAGGCTGAGAGAGTTTGGATTGTACTGCCTGAAGAAGAGAAGGCTCCAGGGAGAGCTCAGAGCCCCTTCCATTGCCTAGAGGGGCTCCAGGAGAGCTGGACTGGCAACAAAAGCATGGAGTGACAGGACGAGGTGGAATGGCTTCAAATTGGCAGATAGGAGATATAGATTAGATGTTAGGATGAAATTCTTCCCTGGGAGGGTGGTGAAGTCCTGGCACAGGGTGCCCAGAGAAGCTGTGGCTGCCCTTGGATCCCTGGAAGTCTCCAAGGCCAGGCTGGATGGGGCTTGGAGCCACCTGGGATAGTGGAGATTGCCCCTGCATGTGGCAGGGGAGGATTGGAAGAAGATGATCTTTGGGGTCCCTGCCCACCCAAACCACTCCAAGATTCCATGAAATGGATCTTCAGCCCACTGGAGGCACAAATGAGCTGGAAGCAGAAGTACAGCAGCTGTGGTTGGACACCTTTATTTATGAAATGAGCTAAAACAGAGTCTCAGAGTACAGTTTCCTTCCAAGGTGGTTCCTTCAATAACTGTACATTTGGCTCCAAGCTCTTCCCTCAGCCTTTACCCTCAATGCCTTGTTTGCCATAAAAGCCTGAATAAGGCACTCTGCAGCCTTTTCCCAGGAAAGGACAAAGGACTGAGCTCCTCTGTTCTCAGGGTGCTGAAGAGGAGCACCACAGCAAATCCTCTGAAAAGCAGTACCAGAGAGAAAACAGCACCACAGCCAGTCCCTGGCAGGACACTGTCACATGGCACTGGTTTTATCCAAAACTGTCTTGATCAAACTGAATATCCGTGGGGTACTTAGGTCCATGGCAAACGTGAAGGCATGACAATGGAGAGAAGAAATAATCTGGTTTAACATTTTTTGGCACTACCAGAAAAAAACAAAACCTTTGAGCTGTACAGTCAACATGAAGAATCACCATGTGCAATTCCCAGGCTTCATCTGTACCCATTCAGTGGGAAAAGAAAGATGGACTGAGGGACATGGGATAATATGAAGGGAAGCACAGGAAAAACACTTTTTTTTCTTCACAGTATGAGACAAAAGTGGTCCTAAATCTTTTAATGACAAAATGGATCCAGCAAAAAAGGAATAGATTAGAACAGAGTAGAAAAGACTTGACATTTCCCAGAAAGATTTGCACTTTTTTCTAAGAGACCGACTGACACAACATCCCTCAGTTTCCTGGAATGACATGAATCAAATGGGTCCCACACTGCACCCAACAGCACCATTTTCCATGCCCAAAGCATCATGACAGGCATCAATTCAAAGCCATCAGCACTAAAGTGAAAATTCTGCTGCCTGTTAGACATGCTTGCTCCCTGCATGCTGTTTCTTCCATCACATCTCTTTTTTTTCTCAGCTGAGTATTTCAAATTAAAAAAAAAAAAGTGTTTTTATGAGAGAACAGGATGATCTTGCTAGACAGTCACAATAAATCACTCCTTGCAAGTGTGAGATTATTTTCAGTGCTGCATCTGCTCCAGCTCTCCTGTTAGTGAGCCCAGTTCTCTCTTGCGAGTTTATACAATGCTCTAGTGGGTGTCTCACTGGACAAAGTTTACAGTCTCACCTTCCTGGAGACATAACAGGAAAAATGAAGAGAAAGTGCCTCCATTCTAATTCTTGATTTCTTTTTTCCCTCAAGTGAAAAGCACCCAGTTTTCTCTGGTGACAGCCAGAATTTTCTCTTTTGGACACCAGTGACAGCCTGTAGTGCCTAAGGACAAGCTACAGAGGGAGATACAGGAAGGCAGAAAAGACAAGGAAACCCAAGAACTGTCAGTGAGGGCCTAAGCAATGGTGGTGTCCTGTGGTGGAGAGACCGTGCCTGGCCTCAGTGCCCACACAGCACTGGGCTGCCTTCATTCACAGCCACCTGCAGACCCAGCTAGAAGTACGTGGTCTTCGTGCTCTCATTGTCTTGGCCACCACCTTTTCCTTTCACCTGCCCATTCTGGGAGTTGCTGGTGGTATTTTCGCAGACCTGATGAAAGGGAAAAGGGTGTAAAAGCAAGGAAAGTGTGCAACGAGCTGATGGCAGCCATCCCTGAGACAGGCAGCCTGCAGTAACCTGCATCCTATTTCCTACTGTTCCTACGGACATTCTTCTCCCAGCATTTCAACAAAATTATTGGGTACAATTCCACCTGGTCCTCATTCCATGGGCAACGAGGGCTGGGAGCTGTGAGAGGGTGAAAGCTGGAGGATGTGGCTACAAGGCACCGGCGCTTCCCTGAGGAGGGCAGAGGGAGGAAAGCACTTGATGTTATATCCCATGCACAGGAATGAAGGGATGACCTCCACAAGCAGGATTATGGGGTTTCCTCCCCTCCCTCCACAGTGGGACAGCCCCAGGGCACTCTCTGTAAGTCCTAAAGAAACCCCCAGCACACGCAAGGCCAAGGGGCTCCCCCAGTGCTGGCTCCCCACATCCTCACCCCAGAGGCGCCCCAGGGACCTACCTCAGGGGGGTGGCTGTCCCCTGTGCCATCTGCCAGCTCGGTGCCACGGGTCTCCGGGAGCATGACACAGAGCAGCCCCCCCAGCACGGGGGCACTCCCGAAGATGGCCATGGGGATGGCCCCGTGGTACTGGCCCAGGAGACGGATCAGCGGGGCCAGGATCGCGGCCACCCGCGCCGACATGGAGCACAGCCCCACGCCGGTCTGCCTGGGGGAGAGAGGGGCAGGGATCAGCACCCCCAGGCCACCACGGGGCTGAGCGTGGCCATGGGGACAAGAGGGCTCCTGCCCCATCACCGCTGCCAGCCACAGCACAGGGAAGCTCCCATGTGTGGGGAGAGCTCACCTGACAACCGTGGGGAAGAGCTCGGCACCATAGACGTAAGAGGTGGAGAAGGAGGCTGAGGCAGCAAACTTGCCAATGGTGGCCAGGACGGTGGTTGCCACGGGCTGGTCTGGGGGGAGGAGGAAAGATGGCTGCTATGGGATGGGGGAGGGCTCAGCACCACTCACAGATGTCCACTGGGGATTACAGGGACAGCTGTGTCACTTGCAGGGAGCCATGGCCTCTGACAGTGTCTGAGCATGGACCAGGCTGCTCTGGCCTGGTGGCCACTTGCAGTGTACTCTGCATCCATCATCTCACCTTCCCAGGTATTCATTTTCCCAGAGCACAGCTCTGTTGACAGGGGCCCCAATGGGCTCAGCTCTGCTATCACCATCAGCAAGAAAAGGTTTGGGTTTTTTGGATTGAGCCCTGTGGGTTCAGCCAAGCCCCTGTGGCCAGGGCCAGCTCAGGTCACCCCTAGAGAGATGTGAGCCACCCTGGCTGGGAGGACAGACCCAGCAAGTGAAGGGTTGGGGCTCTGTGGCCCCCTGTTCCAGGGGATGTCCTCTCTGTTTGGGATGATGTTGTTCACCTTCAGGGATGCCAGTGATGACCAGACACACCAGGCCACTCAGCACCAGGAGAACAGCCTGCGTTTTCTTCCTCCCAAACCTCTGCAGGAAGAATATACAACCAACTCGGGCTGGGATTTCCACTGCTCCAAAGGCTAGCTGAGTCAGGTAGATGTCCAGGCCAAAATTGGTCACGTTCAAACTGAGCCCGTAGTAGACAATGCTGTTCACAAACCTGAAAGCCAGGCAGGGAGGCACTGAGCAGGTGTTAGCCATGAGGAAATGCAGCACTGATCTCCAATTGCAGCATTTTGACCGAGTCACAGCATTCCCAAAGAGATGTAAAACCAGAGGAATACCAAACCCTGCCAAAACTGGAAATGCTATAACCTTTCCCACAAAGCATCTTAAACAGCCAAAAGTAGAAACACCCATCAAATAACAGTCAAAACCCACAAGGTGAATTTCTTAATGACTAATTCTCAATCCCTTCATTTATTTCACCTAGAAATGTGCACCAGGGAATGTCTTACCAGACACATGACATGATTAAAGTCACCTTCTGGAGGTGCTTCTTCCGAAAGAGATCCAGGAAACTTCCAGACTTGGCCTCTTTCTCAGGCTTCAACTTCAAAACACAGGAAGTCAAAGAGTCAGAGCAGGAAAAGGAAACCCATGTCCAGCTCCTTTTCCACCTGCAGTCCATGGAAAGCCTCAGTGGGACAGGCCTGTGGCCCCCAGTGCTCTGGGAGGGAGCACAGCCCAGTGGGGCTGGGCTCCTGCCTCTGTGCTCTGGGTGCCCAGCACAGGGGATGGTGACTGAGAGGTTCCTCAGGACGAACATGTATTTCCCCAGGGAAGGAACTTTGGGGTGGGCAAGGAGGGAACTCCCCTTCAGGCATTTCTGCATGGAAACCCACAGAGTAAAGAGAGACTCTTGCTCATCAGTCCGACTCCTGGAATCCTGACAGGGGAAAAGCCAGGGAAGGTTTTCAGTCCTTCCCACATCCCCAGGGGCACCCCAGCAAGCTCCAGGCTGAGCCTCAGCAGAAGCTGGGTCTCTTCCCTGACCTCGTCCCTGTGTGACTCAGCTGGAGCTGGAGCCCCAGAGCCATGCCCAGCCCATCCCCAGTGGGAATGGAGAGATGTTTCTGGGATGAGCTGAGCTCCAGGGGCTGCTGCAAGGCCCAGGGCAGTGTCTGAGGACCAGAACCGCCAGTACCTGCTCCAGGAGCTCTGGTGGGAGGCTGCGCTTGTTGGTGGCTGCCGCCTTCTGCAGGAGCTTCTTGGCTTCCTCAATTCTGCCTTTGGTCACCAGCCAGCGAGCTGACTCTGGGAGCACCCTGCCAGGAGGGGAGGCCAGCACATGCTGCTGTGTCCTGATGAGTTGTCCCACAGCCCCTTCCCCTGGGACCATGTCCACCAAGCCTTGGCCACCACAGAACCAGATCACAGAACCACAGAATGTTCTGTGTTGGAAGGGACCCGCAAGGATCATCAATTCCAACTCTGAAGTGAATGGCCCATGGGGTCAGTGGGTCTAAATACCCTAAATTTAGTCTCCAATGGCCACATTTGGAGACCTGAAGCAAAGCAGCTGCTGCTCTCATCAGTCCAGCGCCCCAGGGAGATGTGCTGGGCTGCGCAGCTCCTCCAGCACCTGCACTCCAATGGGAAAGATCCAGCTTGGTTCTGAGCTGCTGCCACCTCCTCACTCATACCCTCACACTGCTGTCATGTCTACAGGAGCTCTGTCCCCATCCTACTTACCAGATGAAGAAGAAAAAGGCAAATATAGGAACAGATCCTGCAATTTCCAGCAGCCTCCAGTTGCGAATCCCATAACTCAAGCCAGCCAAGATCATCTGCCCAATAGCAAAATAGCAGTGAGAAGTGAGCACTGCCTTTGGCCGGGAGGAGACTCCAATCCATTCTGTAGCTAAAGGGAAGAAAGAAGGCTCAGAGTCATCCAAATTATTTCCCCCGAGGCAAACAGGATGTTTCTCTGGAGAAGAATTATTCTGGAGGTGAGGATTAGACTGACTTCCTGTGCTGGGACACTGTTCCCTTGCCCTTCTCTGAGCACTGGCTTGGGAGAAATGCTCCCCAAAGCTCTGACTGAGGGCTGAGAAGTTTCCAAAGTACCAAAGGACAGTGAAGATCAAGACCTGTCGTCGCCACGGTGGTTTTCTAGTCAAACATGAATATTTTTATTTCTTTGAAGACTTTTCTATTGCATCTTGAGATGCCCCAGGGCAAGGGTATCCTACTCACCTAAGGCTAGTATTGTCATGGTGATCCCTGACACGGAAGCCCCCACGACACACCTGAAGGCCATGTACACATAGAAATGGGGCACAAAGGCAATTCCCAGGCCAAACAAGCCCTGGAGGAATACGGAGATCAGAATGACTGGGCGGCGGCCAATCCTGGGGAGAAACAGGGAGCACAGAATCAGTGTCTGGAGAGACCCCATGGAGATGGCAAGGAGCCCAGCAGGTTATACAGTGATTTTTATCACCCTGATAAGGCTCAGAGTTGCCTGGGGGGTGACAAGTGAAGCACTGTACACACGTGCTGTGTCTCTCTCCCTTCCCCTCCCTGTGTGGCCGTGTCCTCGTAGGACCCAAGGACTTTGGTCAGGGTCCCCGCCAGTGAGAAGTAGTGACAAAATGCACAGGGTTCACGGTCCAGACAGGCCCACACCACCTGCTCTGTGCTGTGCTGGCTTTGCACAAACCCTGGGCAGGGGGTTGTGGCTCCTCACCTGTCACTCAGAGGCCCAAAGATCATGGATCCCAGGAGCAGCCCTGCCATGTAGATGGCCTGGGCAATGTCATTCAGGTCCTTCCTGTCACACACCAGGTCAAACTGGAGAAAGGAGAAACAGATGCTTTGGTATCCCCTCTTCCAAGGATGTGAATCCCCACAGTATGCACAGGGCACACAAGTCAGAGGTGGGACAAGCCCTTTGGGCACTCAGTGGGGTCTCTCTCCCGTGCACGGGGACCGGCAGGAATCCGCCTTGTCCAGCCCAGCCAACTTAGGGGAGCCTCCTGGTCAGAAATTTTGTTTTAGGTGGGCCTGGGGACAGAAGCAGCTTGCTTGCTTCCTGCCAGACCACTTGACCTCCCAGAGGAGAAAGGATGCAATGCTGATCTCTGGGACAAGCAGTTTCTGCTAAAGAGATGTCCTGCAATTTCTAGCATCCAGAGGACATCAATGGAAAGAGTGACACAGGAAGGATCATAGAACCACTAAATGGTTTGGGTTGGAAGGGACATTAAAGATCATCTAAATTGAATATTCTTGCCATAGGCAGGGCACCTTACACTAGACCAGGTAGATCAGAGCCCCATCCAAACTAGCCTTGAACACTTCCAGGGATGGGACAGCCGCAGCTTCTCTGGGCAACCTGTGCCAGGACTTCGCTACCCTCACAGAGAAGAATTCCTTCCTAATATTTAATCTAAACCTATTCTCCTTGATCTTAATTTAGCATCTTTCTCAGCTAACAGTTGTGATGTTGGGGGTTGGACTAGACAACTTTTAAAGGACCCTTCCAAGCCAAACTATTCCATGATATTAAGTTGGAAAGGTTAACCCCTGCATGCAGAGGGATGGGGAAACCTAGGGCCAGGAGGTCCCTCCAGGAGTGATTCATCTCCCCACTGGCACCTCTATCATAGCCTGCACCCTCTCCAGGACCACTCCTGGGGCCTGTGCGCCAGGGAGACAACTCACACCTGCAGTAAATCCCAACTGCACCGTGGTCAGGCACCAGCTCAGGGGGAACTATGGCCATTTGGATGTCCCGGCCTTTCCACATCCCAGCACATCAAACAGCAAATACAGACCTCGGTCAGCAGGGATGGTGGCTGTCCTGAGGGGTACACCCAGCCATTGCTGCACTTCTCTGTATCATTCAGCCCATAGGCCAGGATGGAGTCGAGGTCCCAGTCCACCGGGGAGTACATGGAGCACTGCTCGAACTGCCCGTCCATGCCCCGGGGCAGGGTGAGGTTCAGCTGCTCTTCCTCAGTCAGGTTGGGGCCGACAGCACGGATCCAGCTGGTGTCACAGTGGTGAGGCACATATGGGACCATGAAAAGCTGGCAAAACTGGTGGAAAGACACGCTCAAAGAGGGGATCACAGACAGCAGCACCAGGCATTTCTGAAATCGCCCAAAATCACCAGCTGCCTTCAAAATTTCCCCAATGCCTGACATTGGTGGCTGTGTCTGGGACAGGACAGTGCTGGGGCAGACTTCCCAGAGGGCCAGAATTAATGTTTAAACCTCAGATAAGCTCTACAGCCATAGGCAGTCACTAGAAGCACACCATGTAATACATTAATCATCCCTGTGCCACCCCCACGAACATCCAGTGCTGGCTGGAGCAGAAGGACCCCTGTTTCAGGGAACCTGGGCACCTCCTCTGCCAGGGCCAGGTAGCATTGACAGGGAACAGACTCTTCTCCACGGTGTCTACAATGGCTGCATTTGCTGAATCACTCAGGAGAGCAAGGTTCAGAGGGACCAAAATGAGCCCACCGTGATACAGAGCTGGGAACAGCCCAGAGGAATAAAGGGAATTATGTTAATGGATGGGCAGAACCAGACATGAGGAAGGGCAAACAGTTCATTGCAATTCCAGAGGATGGGAGCTGCCATTTCCTTCATCTTTTGCAGGTTTCCTGTTCAACACAAGCAAGCCAGGCATAGGATGTCCCCCCTTCCCACCAATTCTGGGCCATGCTGTAGGCTGCTGGAGGCTAAATGCAAGGAGGATGTGGGGAAGGGGTAAAGGGATGGGAGAAATTTGACACAGGGCAATGGTGCTTCAGGCCCCAATGCCTAAAATGATCATTGAGAACATGAGTCAAGCACTTGTCAGCCCATCCCTCATGTAGGAAAAGCATTTGCCTGGGGCCCCTTTGAGATGCCCATGAGGTACCTGAAAGCCACTTGGATATTTCTGTTGCCCACAGATCCATGAGAAGGGCATTGTAAATCATGCTGGAAAACAGACCATGGATGTCCCACTGGGGCTGACCAGGGCACCCACAAAGGACAATTATGGTAGAGGAGAGGAGGGAGGATAGTTCATGCTCTCACCACTCATCAGGGTATAAATCCTCCCACTTTCACACCAGTCGGTCATCCTGAGGCATTCCAGGACAGAGGAAACTCATTCCCAGCTGCACAGGGCATGCAGAGCTTGCAGCAAACGTCTCACCTGGAAACAAGCTCTCAGGGCACCATTGTGAGTACCCTCGTGGCTCCATTCCTGCACACAGCTCCTGCAGAGATGCACTCATGGAATGGTTTGGGTTGGAAGGCACCTTAAAGCTCATGCAGTTCCAACCCCTTGCCATGAGCAGGGACACCTCCCACCAGACCACATTACTCAGAGCCCCATCGAGCCTGGACTTGATGTCCCTTTCCCCACTGAGTCTTCCTGGGACACTCAAACCTCCCACCACCCCAAACAAATGCCCCAGGGGTTACAGACACCACTCAAACCCCTTCCTCAAGACACACCATCCAACCCAGTGACAAGCAAACCACACAAACATCTGGCAATGGACAATTTGTTCTTTATTGATTAAAAATTAGACACATGCAGTAAAATACAAAGTCCAAAAAAGGAAAAAAAGCCTGACTATTTTACATCTTTCATTGTAATCTACAATACACCAAAGTTGTGAAGAGGATCCGTTTTCATTAACAGAGCATTGTCCTTAAAAGTAGGAACTAACTTAAAATTACCACCTGCTTCCAGGTTCAGATCAGAAATTTGCACAAAAACCAAATTCTTAATGACACTGGAAAACAATTATGAACAGCATTGGCACTTACTGGAACAACATCAGAAAAGACAGATGTCTAGCACTGTAATAGCCCAAGTAAATATTTTGGATCCCTACCCAAAAGATCTGGAGATCTATAGAGCAGAACCCATCAGCTTCTTCCTCACTTATTTTCTCCATTAAAGAACTACGGAACCTTGGGTTAGCGTGAGCTCAAGCTCTCTAAGTCCTGGCTTTGGGAAAATGGGGAATAACAATAAATAGATGCTGCATTGTTCCATTTGAGCAGTTTGAGTCCTAACCTTCCTCAGCACCAGTACACAAATGAACGAGGAGGTCCCCAGGGCATGCAGGCAGAGGGAAAATAATACTGTACCACAACTACCTTGTCTCTGTATCCTAAAGGCTCCCAACACATCCACACTGAGCACAGGGTGATGGGAAAATCAGGGTGCCAGCCTGCTCTTCCCAAGCCAACAAGCTCAATGGGGGACACTGTAGGGAGTGCTTTGTGTCAGGCAACAGGGAACGGTGCCAACACACACTTGGCCAAGCCAGCCACCACCAACTCCCTGCTATCAGGCACTCGCTTCCTGGGCTCTAGAGAGCATCAGCTCAGCACCCCGGGATGATCTCAATCCCAAATTCTCATCTTCCTCTCCCTCCCCTTCACACTCACCAGCCATGGGGCTGCACACAGCCCATGGGGACACACCCAATATCCACCCAGAGGCTACAAGCAACAGGGGTGGTTAAAAAAGAACATGCACAATTCAGGAAGCTTCCACAGCTGCTCATACAGAACAAGATATAAATAGAGATTGTTCATCTGAAGACTTGGAAATTTAAAAAAAAGAAAAAAACAAACAAAAAACCAAACAGAACAAAAGTCCTAACTGAACGCAGTCATTCCACTCTGTTTCTGCATTTTGTGTCTGATGGAAACAAAGCTCGTTTCCATCTGCATGTTAAATTACAGACTTGCAATTTCTGTGTAGAAAACACTCCAGAGCCAAGAGCAGTTACAAAGGCCAACTGTGAAACAGTAGGAAAAAAAAAGTCAACACCATTTATTATTCACATATTGCATTACAAGTGTCTCTCATCAAACTCAGAGCATAATTTATATTATTCATGTAGAAACTCAACTTCAACACCACATGGAAAGAAAAGCTAAATACGTGTGTGACAGGGGTGCAGTGACATCCTGATCAAACGTCGAGGCTTGGGCTGACGCGCAGCCCGACGACCCAAGGGATTTAGTGCAGGAGGGACAAACCCAGTGCCCGCTTTTGCCCAGTACAGCCACTCTACTGGTGATTCTTTATTGCTGTAAAACACAACAGGGATGGTTCCACGGGTACCAGCTTGCAAAGGACTGGGGAACACGCTGGGAGGCCAGCCAGGCATGACCAAACTGGGTTTCAGGGACACTTGGAAGTGCAGCTGTTCCAAAGGCAGAGTGACACACATCTCCTCTCCCTGTGACCATGGAGATTGTGTTCATCGTCTGAAAGACCAGTTTCTAGGCAGCCATGCCTCCCTGGTCTGCTTCAAGAACAGACTATGCCTAAGATGCAGAATGAAAGCAGCAAGAAGGACTGCTGAATGTAAATTAAAAGGTTCAGCCCTCATGCCATGCCTGGCACTCATGTGGAGAGAACCAAAATGATAAAGAAAAAAAATAAAATTAAGGCAGTTTACATAGGGAAGCTGACTTCTAACACCTCAAAGTCAAGGAATTTCTCAAAAACACAAACACAAGGGAAGGCAGCTCCCCCTCCTGTGGGTTAAGACTCTGCTTGCTTTCTCAGGTGCAAGCATTCAAACCAGCAGTTTTAAAACACACAGCCAAAGAGAAGCAGATTTCTCAACACTCCAGGTGACCCAAACAACATGTACATTGGTGTTTCAGATAGAAGGAGAAGCAGTTAAAGAACCAAAAAAAAAAATCTGTTCAGTATTAAAACTTGTGCAAAAATAGCAAGTGAAAAAAAATGAAACCACATGTAAGCAAACACTTAGGCAAGATCATCAGAGCAGTGGAACCCCCTGCTTCGTACTCAGTAGTATTTTTCTTTAAAGTAAGGCAATAATAAAATGAACATGCAGGCAATGATGTGTTGGGTCTGCATGTTTGAGATGACAGATACAAAAACATGAGAGTTGTTTACAAAAGGTGTAAACGTCATCGGTAATTTCAGGAAGGTTTGTGATCCTATTAAGGAAAATGTTAAAGCTTCTAGGAAGGGGGCTGTAGTTCAATTCTTTGGCAGTAGTGGTTTTTCTTTTAGGCTAACAGAAGCATTACGAATATGCACATGTGGGTTCTCTGTTGGGAAACATCTCCTGGGACCAATGTTTAGCTGATGCTGAGCTGTGCAAATCCTATAAGTTTGCCATCATCTGGAATTTCTGAGCCATCGACACCAGATGCCTGAAACAGGAAACAGAGATCCAAGTAGCAACACACATGCTTCACCTTCCAGCAGAAAATACAAGCAGGTATATCAGGGTGGGGGGAGGAAGCAGACAGGACAGCTTTGCACTGTATTCAGCAGCTCGCACTATCCAAAGTTAAAATTGAGTGCTTTTGTACTTTTGCCTCTTTTTTTTTTTAAGCTATGCAGGGCTGGGACTGAAGTTTTGCTAATGTCTGCTCGAACTAGACATCGTATGTGCAATAACTGGGGCAAAACAAGTGAGAACTCCTTACAGGAAGAGCAATAAATAAGAGCACTTAACTGCCTCACTCCCAATAACCTGGTCATGCCTTTGCTTTGCCACTGTGACTCCCCCTGAATCTCACCACCTCTGAAAGAGTCATCTGCTCTACTCGGAGTTTTGGCTCTCTTCTTTGGCCCACCACTCTTATTTTCCTTTTTTCTTCTTCATTTTTCTATTTCCTCCTCAGAGACAATATATCTGGGCCCTTCCCTCATCCTCTTTCTCCAAGAAAGGAGTCTGTGACAATTCTTAGCCCATCTACCTGCCTTGAAATATTTCTGCAAGTGCACATCCCAAGCCCCAAAAATTCCCCTTTGCAACATTTATATGTATTAATTATATGTATCATCTCATACTTATTTATCCCAGGTGCTGCTCAGAGGATACAAACAGGGAGCCTGCAGTGCCTACAGTTATACAACCAGTAAGGAGCTTTGGGAAAGAAGGGAGGATTTAGAGCGCATACATCAGATGCCTGCAATAGACATCTACATGCAATGCCTTCTCCTTTGCAAGGGACAACTTGATCAATTAGGGAACAGGAATAAATACCAGTCTGAAAGTGATGGATCTGTTTGCCTGGGGCTCTTCCACAATTTTCTGCAAATTAGCTGCAACTGAAATCACACAGACATGAAGAAAATGGGCAAATATTAGGACAGGCTGGAGAAAAACATGTCAAACGCATTAGTCCTCTTTCTATTATTTAACAAACTTTGAATTTTTACACTGCTAAGCAAAGGTTTAGGTCTCAATTAGGCTCAGTCTACTTAAACCTAAAGCTTTGAACTGTGAAAATGTTATTGTTCCTACTCTTTCAAAGGTAGTTAATTTTTCCCAGGATGTGATGGGATCAATAGTAATAAATGCCCAACTGCATCTGGAAATCCAGTAATTTTGCACTAGCAGCTTTCCTGTGTACAAGGAAAGCTTTTTTTGCTGCAGTTGGAATACACAGGCAGTGCTGACAGTTAAAAGTCTCACCTGCTGCACAGGAGGATATGTTTATTTAGCAAACTGCTGTTTGAGGCAGCTGTTCCCCCCATACAACTCGTGCTGATGCCCCAGGGCACATGCACCTCACACTTCCCCAGTCCTAATTAAACCCTAAAAGCATGGCTGATTCCAGTCCCAGAGCTCTCTTGCACGGGACAGCAGGACAGGCTTGTGCAAGAGTTTGGTGATGCATTTCTGTCAGATGATAATGATTTGGCTAACGCATCAATTAGACTTCATTCTGCATTACAAGGAACGTTTGCTTTATAATGTTACCAACTAAATCATCTTCTCATTAACTGGGTGTTGCCCACATGTTGGCACAGAACTGTCACCAGCATTGGCAGCAGTTGTGCCAGGCCACTAGGCTAGAGAATCAAGGCCAGTGGAAATTTTCCTATCACCCACTACTCAGGTCATTTCTAACATGCAAAAAGTGACTCAAACGGTTAGAGCAGAAAAAGTAATTTATAATTACCTATTACCAGATCTCTGCCATCAACAAGACCTGCTGAAATGAGCTCCTGAGACACACCATCTGCAGTATCTGTTGGGAAAAACCCAAGAGCCATCACCACAGAGCAGAAATTGTTCAGGTGGTGGAAGCACCACACAGAAACCTAAAGGAGCTTGTACAAACCAAATAGCAAAAGCGCTCTTTACAAAAGACAGCTATCAGGGTGCACACCAGGTGCTGTGAATTCACTGAAGGGATACACTTTAGCCATACCCATGGGTTTTACAGCAGTGCTCCAAGCCCAACCACAACAAGCCCTTCAGGAAGGCACTGTGTGGACAGACATGCACAACAGCACAACACCAAACACAAAGCTTCCCCTTCACACACACTGGAATTTCCCACCAGCTCACCTTTCCCTGGGGTGAATTCAAACCGAATATCATGGAGCTCTTTATTTGAATTCCTGTGGAAAGAAGAGAATTTTCTATAAAAGAGACCATTTCATGGCATGGTAGGTGGCCAAAAGAATGCTGTCACCGAATAATCAGTCAGAGTTCATTGCATTGTACTGCCTCAAAGGCAGAAACTCATCACATGTGGAAGCAGCACAGTCTCCCTCCCAACCTGACAGAGCCTGGGCCAGTCCAGAATAGCTGAGTGCCACCTCTCTGATACAAGGTCATGTTGTTCCACTGTCTCAGCAACTCATATCCCTCAGCAGAGATATGCTTGGAGCACATGTTTCAGAGGAGGGAAGTGCTCACTGGCTGCAGATGCACACACATTATGGAAGTGATGCTCAGAATCTCCCCACTCCAACGCCTACCAGCAACCAGGATGCCTCTAGAGATGAGAGACATGTTCTTTTAATGAGAAACTGGAGTGTGTGTAATGAGCATAAAAAGATCCTTTTTTCTCCCTATTTCTAGTGACACAGACCAGAATCCACTCCCTGAACTGGGTAAAAGCTCTTCACTCTCAGAACTGGCTGAAGCCTGAAGTTTTGCATGAAGATTAAGATGGTCCAGCACAAGGCCAGAACCCCTGGATCCCTGAATCCTTTTAAGGAACTCAGCTAATTCCTCCTTTTTTTTCTCACTCCATGAGAGTTTAGCAATGTTTACACAAATATCAAAACCTTTCAATACACAGGCTTTGCCAAACTGAAGTGGATGTGATAAACTGCTTTTCCAGGTCACAGTTTCAGAAGAGCAGATAAAATCCAAGATGACAAATACTTAATCACCACCCTATTACTTAAAAGGCACAGAAGAGTGCCAGTGGGCCTCTCTACAAAGGCTCGTGTTAACAGAACAGGTCAGTTTTGTGTCCTTACCTTAACCTTAATACAAGGTTGATGGGGACTCTCACATCTCCCTGTACCGGAGCTGCAGCAGGGGCTGTAGGTGGGGCCTGCAACAGGATTATATCATTTTAAAGCAGGTTAACAATTCCTTGCTCTGGTTTTAAAACTAGAGATAACCTTGATCAACTATAGATACAAGTAAAAGTTTAACTCATCATTGGAATCATGGCACTACACTGAGAAAGACAACAGAGCAATGAACCAGGAAAACTTCACACTTAAACAAGAGGGTCTCTGCAATTACCTTGGAAAGAGTGAAAGCTGCACAACTTTGAGAAATGCCAAAATGGCAGGAGAGTTCAGAAGTGCTAAATGCAAAAAGATTACTTGCTTTGCATTAAAACTTCAGGTTTTGAATATTCATGACAGCTTCAAGACTGCCTGCGTTTTAATCCCTGCCCTAAACATCTAATTTAAAAACCTGATACAAATGTATCAGGAAAAAATTTAATTGGCAGATAGCTTGTACTCTCAGTTACCCTTTTTCTTCCCATGAAATCAAAGGCTTTAAGAGCATCTAGCAGCAATTTTATAGCTGCCTATTTTCAGTGCTAATCTCCTTCTGAGTAACTATTGGAACTACATGTAATCAAATAATTTCATATTGGTTAGCAGCAGATTTCCAGTAGGGAGGATTCAGGAGTTGCCCTGCACTTGTTATAGCACTTGTGATATTTCCAGTACAGAGCTAAACCACCAAAAACACCCAAATAAATCAGAGATGCGTTGGTCATCTGTACTGCCCATGCTGAGGCAAGGGTTTTATACCTGCAGGAACAAGACAGACAACACCAGGCTGATAAAATCTAAGCATAGAAGTCTTGACCAAGTGGTTTTCATCTAGAACACTTGTTTTTTCACAAAAGAAAAAGAAAATAACCCTTTGTTTAAGACTAGCATTTTACTCCAAGACGCTTTTGGCCCAGCAATGCAGCCCAGGGCTTCTGATCACAACCTGGTTTCTGTTGAAGCTGAAAACCACCAGGTCAGTTAAAACAAACAAGGGTTCATGGAGAAGCCCAGAGCTCTGCAAAACAGTAACCAGTGAGCAACAAGAACCAGAGGAGCATCATAAAGAATAAAACACTGACAGAGAGGGCTATGAGGAAGAACATGTGTAGAGCTATAAAGTAGAGCATATTGATACTAAGAGCTATAGAGAAGAACACACTAACACAAGTTCATGAAGTTCAGCTTAAGACAAGCTACCAATAATAAGGTATTGGGCATTAGAGGCAGATACTCTGCTAGTGCATATCCCAGGTGTCACTGACACCAACACTACTCCAGCCTTCACTGCTGCTGGTGATTCAACTAATAATGGCCTTCTTAAAGAGAAGGGGGTTGATATAAGTATTAAAGCTATTTCAATGCCACCAAGAATATGCCAAACTTCCACTGTTTCAGATTGTTCTAGCACATCTGGAATAGAACAGCTAAGGGCAAAAAGCTGGCAGGAAGGGTGTCTGCTCTTACCTGGGCTGCTGCTGCAGCTGCTGCTGGGACTGCTGCTGCTGCTGGGACTGCTGGAGGAGCCTGGCTGGGTGGAGGTACAGCAGTTGGAGGTTGTGCAGGTGCTTGTCCTGCAGCCTGAGGTAGTTCAGTAGGTGCCTGTGCTGGAGCACTGAGTGAAGAACCTGGAGGCTCAGCTGATGGAAACAGCTGCAAGCAAAAAGGAGTTTTAGTGAAAAATGGAACTCAAGAGTTCTGATTCAAGCACCAGCTTTCCCAGAAGTGCTTGTCTACCACATAAATCACTTAGAGAAGTTCAGTGCCAAGAGCATTCCCAGCCCTCCAGGACGTTAATGCTGATTCCAAGTTGGCGTTCAGGGTTTAATATGTCCTTATGTCCAGGGACCCATTCTGTCCTGACATTTGCAAGTTTTACTCACCACTAAACCAAGATACCAGCATGGCTGTGGATCGGGGACAAAAATTACATTCTGTGGCAAGGCTGGGTGCACACAGATACATCCAGCTGGGATTAGAGCACCCTATCCTTCAGTCTCTCTCTTTCCTAGACTGAGTCCTACTTAAATTTCCAAGTAGCCATGAACTCAGAGCAGAGCAGCCCTGCTTTGACTTGTAGTTCCTTTCTCTGAAAGGAGCTACAAGTCAAAACCCAGCAAAGTGGAAGCTTAATCTCTTTTTTGCCTCTTATTATTCAGTACAGAGAAACCAATTTTGGCACAGGAGCCAAAGACCTGTCAGCTTGGTGGAACTTCAGTGTGCCCTCCAGCTTACTCTGACAGGTTGTAGGAAATATAAATCACCTTCAATGCTGGAAACCTGGACAGGAGACCTCCAATAGGAAAATTTGTCCCAAAGGGATTCTGGTTTTCAGCCTTTTTTTTTTAAATTTAGAATTTACATCAAACTACAGCATCAGAACTGTAATCTTTCTCAAAATCTCCCTTTTTAAACAGTTCTTGGAAACAAATTAAGAACAGGACAGTCCAACTCAAGACTAATTTCTAGGAGACAGCTCTGTTTATCTTGTAACACAGGTAGGGAAAAGACAGACATAACACAGTCTCTGGCAGATAAGCTGTCTCTATCACTGAAAGATGAGACATACAAGTATTCCTAATGTAAGAAACAGTTCAGAACTGAAGAAAGATGATAAATTGCAACTAAAGTTGTGTTTGCTATGAAATACTACTACAGAATTCTTTCACTTTTGTGAGCACAGGTTCCAAACCAGAGAATTAGATAATCAAAACCAGATGTCCTAAAGTTCTGTTCTGCTTGTGTAGTTTGGTGGTCTTTTTTCTTTAAAGAGGAAATGAGAAGACAGTTGTTTTGCTAGATTATTCTTGTGACCAATTCATTACCTTGCAACAAACAGACTTGCCACAGCAAGCTGACAAGACACAAAACAAACTCACCTCAATAAGATCTCTTGGCATTACACAGCCAAGGATTCTGAGCTCTTCAACAAAGCTCAGCTAGATACTGGCTTCCACTTCACGTAAAATTGCTTTCAAAAGCTAATAAAGCATGTTCCTTGAAACAACAGCAATAACTAGGAGTCATCTTTTCAAGAAGCCATTTGCAATTATAACTTACCTCAGAATTCTGTACAGGTTCTTTCACTCTGGGAGACTAAAAAAGAGAGAAAAAGATGTCATTGCCTAGACCACAATGAAGCTTACTGACTAGGAGGACTTGTCAGATCCATATTCAACATGAGAAACCTACAGAATTGTTTCAAGTCACACATGTGAATTAAGATGCATGATAAAAGAGATAACACACTATTTGTTGTCATATTGTACCATCCAGAAACACAGCCACATGTCAGAATTTGCCGTCAGTATTTCCACAGTGGCACATAATACTCTAAGTTGCTATCACTGTTACTCATTGGCAAAATTTAGGACTCTTAAAGATCACTCAGATTGGATCAAATTACTTAAGCATGAAGATGGGAAAATCCATTTTAAGCTATTCAAGTCTGGCAGAAAAAGATACACACGGGTCTGCCTGGCAGAATTCTGCTAGAAAACAAGCTCCCTTCACTTACTTATGGAGGTAGTTTTCAAACCAACTCGCTTAAAACACACAGAACTTTTGTAAGGTGGGAGGGGGGAAAATCAGCCTTGCTTGAGCTGCTTTTTAGAAGGAAATCCCTGGCTGCTCTCCCTGCCCTTGGACCCTGCGTTCTGCTGTGCTCTTTTTGAGAGAAAGCAGAGAACTGACAAGTAGGTGTACACTCAACAGTGAAACAAAGACATCAGTGGAACAAAGGGGAAAGCACAGGCAAAGCAACGTGACCAACTACTGTTTATCAGTAAAACAAAGATAACACTGCACTAGCTGTTTCACATGAGCAGAGAATTGCTAAGTACTCCTGGAAAGCCCTGCAATTAAGAGAACCTGCAACTTTGATTTGCAACAAGACCAATTACTATGTGGAGATGGGTGGGATGGTTTGGTCCATCCTGGGAATAACAAAAAAAAACATGTTCTTTCTCCACATAATGGTCTAACAGGTTGCTGTTTGAACAGTACAAGCTGGACAGCAGAACATTAAGGCTCATCATGCCTCTACTCTGAGAGAGTTTCTCCACTAACAGAGGCCACTACCTTAATGAATGCAGATCAGAGCAATTTGTAACATATGACTTAGAAGCTTCTTGTGAGAAAAAGTTAAGAAGTCTTACTCTCACAACACTAAGTTTCAAAAAGGCCTGTGGACAGCAGGAGAAGGAACAGTTCCCTCAGCATGACTGTGTAGGCACTGTCAGGGAAAAACTCACACAGCCAGAAAGACAAAGCCTGAAATCCATCTCAGTGTGCTCAGCCTTCACTTGACATTTACTAGGTGGGATGAAAAACACGGCATTGCTCTGAGAGAAATAGCCCTGCTCCACATCTGCAGGCCACAGCTGCTGCAGTGTTCTTCCAGGAACAAAGCTCATATCCAAGAGTACCTGGATGCCTCAAGGAATTACATAAAAGGAACTTGTCTGAAAGTCAGTGTGCTAAGCACTGTACAGATGAGTACGGAAACACTGGCCCTGCTCCTCAGCTGACAACTGATCCAGACAAATGCACACAGAAGTGTTGAGAGCCAGTTGAATATGAGCCAGCAAGTGCACAGGTGGCCAAGAAGGCCAATGGCAGAAATGTATCAGCAATAGTGTGGCCAGCAGGACCAGGGCAGTGATTGTCCCTTGTACTCAGCACTGCTGAGGCACCTTGAGTGCTGTGTTTGGTTTTGGGCCCCTCACTACCAGAAGGACATTGAGGGGCTGGAGCAAGTCCAGAGAAGGGCAACAGAGCTGGGAATGGCTCTGGAGCACCAGGAGCAGCTGAGAGAGGTGGGGAGGCTCAGCCTGGAGGAAACGAGGCTCAGGGGAGACCTCACTCTCCACAACTCCCTGACAGGAGGGTGCAACCAGGTGGGGCTTTTCCCAGGTAAAAAGTGAAAAGAAGAAGTGGCTTCAAGTTCCACCAGGGGAGGTTTAGATTGGATATTAGGAAAGATTTATTCACTGAAAGGTTGCCCAGGGAAGTGGTAGAGGCACCATCTCTGGAGGTGTTCAGAAAACATGAAGGGGTACACTTGAGAACAGGGTTTCGTGGTGAACAAAGTGGTTCTAGGCTATCAGTTGGACTCAACCATCCTGGAGGTCTTTTCCAACCTTAGCAATTCTGTGTTTTTATGAAACACAGGACAAACACAAAAAAACATTTACCTAAAGCACAAATAGGATAACTCTGGGGGATTTGTTCCAACTAATTTTTTCTTGTGTAATCAAAAATGATGTGAGTAAACAATGAAACGTGACCACACAAATCATCACTGCAAAGATTTATTGGCTACCAGCAGGTGCATAATTTAAAAGCCCACAGAGCACAACTGCTTTAATTTGAATTAAAAGTTTTAAATGCAGAGAGGAAGTTCAGAAAGTCTTTATATCACAAAGATAATGTTGACCCAGCAAGTCACCATACTCAGTGAATTGAAGATATATTTCTGGATCTGGGTATAATAAATATTTGCCTGCTTTCAGGTGCAGTCCTAGGAAGAGAGTTGTAAAATACATGTTTGCACATATTAAATTCACCCAATTTTTTGTGTAAAGTGGAAACAAGTAAAAAATACCAATGCTTTTTATTTATGTAGATGATTTTATGCAGTTAATACCTCAGTATTTTGGCACATTAAGTCAATCTGCAGGGCCTCCTTTTACTTTGTGGCTGACAGCAATAAGAAACAGGTACAGATGGAATCACAAAGTGTTTTGGGTTGGAAAGGACCTTTGAAAATCCTCTACTCCACCCCCACTGCAATGGGCAAGAAAAAAAAACAGGTGCCACCTAGTTAACACAAGTTAAAATTGCAGAGGGACTTACAGACAGGTAGAATTTACACCAGGTTTGAAATATGACCAAAACACAGGATAAACACTAATTCTCAATAACACCACTGTATTCATGGCAAAAGTTGGCAGTTTGGGTACAAGTGTTAGGAATGCCTGAAAAGGAATCAAATTCAAGTACCCAGGCAGACATGTAGTGAGGTCTGAGGTGCCAGAGTGCCATTCCTGACATCCTGGAACATACAGGTGCCCCAGAGTGCTGGGTTACACATGGGGTGCCTCCAAAATGAGAATATACATCTACAGGGAGGTAACTGATTTAAGACTTGCTACTCCAACATCCATCCTAAAGGTTTGCTGAATGGGAGACCTACAAGTAAGGGCCAAGTACAGCCCAAATGAAAGCAGTCAGGACAGGCAGCAGTACAAGGAAAATATACAAAGCATCAAGAAAAAACTGTATTGAAAAGGAGCTTGTAAACATGTGTGTCAATGGGCTTTTTCCTGCCTAAGAGGAATGATACAAGTAAGTACTGTTCAAAACAGTAAACAGTGTTAAGTCATGGTGCCCTGAGCTTTGAGACAAGATACAACAAGTTCTAAATAATCTCTGGATCAGAATTAGGGTCTTTTACAATATTGCCTCCTAAAATTTGATCATATTCTAGCCTACAAAAGGAATTTAGAAGAATTCAGCTTATAAAGCATCAAAGAATTTCAGTAATAGCCACCTGGTACCAAGAGATTTTTCTTGATCATGTATAATATGAAGCTGGACACAATAAGCTCTTTAAGAAGTCACAAGAGTTGCTGTCTCAAATAATGCATTTACTGTATCAAGTGGCTTTTAAAAACCCAAGCATTTCAAAAGATGCTGAAAAGATGCAAAATGTTGCATTTAATATTTAAGTGTCTATTCACAACAGCAACAGAAGCCAGAATAATGAAAGAAAAATGAGAGAAGCTGTAAAGGGATAAATGCTTCAAATCAATACTGCTTTTTTTCCCTTTCATACCAAAAAGCTTCCTCTAAAAATCCTTCACTATCTCACTAATTCAATTAGAGGATGATTAAAACAGAGTCCACTTCCAGCCACCTGCCATAGTGAAAAGGGACCAGCCAAAGCATTTTAGCCAAAACCCACACAGGTGACTGCTGGGGGAAGACAACCTGAAAATTCACTGTAATCTTTCAGCTAATCATTATGCATCACTCCTCTGAGTTGTTGTGGGGGGGGGGTTTGTATATGTGTTGGGAGAGGGGAAAGTGGTGTTTTCTTGAGGATTTTCAAGCACAAGACTAATCACTCCTGTGACTTCTGGGATGCTGTGAGGTTTTCTATCAGGATTAATTGATTTCAGTATAACTGGGGGAGTAGAACCAGGCCTTGCATCATCAGGCCCTATTGATTTCAGCTCCATCCTGGAGAGGGCAGTAGGATAAAACCTCTCCTGACACTTCAGAAGAAAGCATCTCAAGCAGTCAGCACCCTTAAAGAGAATATCCTAGCTGCAGTGAATTAGTATGCTGAGCTGGAAGCAGGCTGTCTGAATTAACATTTCCAATTATGCTGAACATCCCTGAATGAGAGCAGCTGTGCCCCACCACAATGACAGAAAAGATCAATATGATTTCTTCAACCTGCAGTCTGCTTTCTTTGCTGCAGCTCCCAACTCAAGGAAGGGATTACAGCTTGCTGTGTATCATGATTAAGGCCATGTGCTCCCCAAATATTTTTAGACCTACCACAACCGGAAAACAAAAGAGACGGTGAAGTTTGAGGACCCACCCTGAGCTGTGAAATTGCTGCTCTGCCTTCCTCACTTTCTTCATCAAGCTCATCATCACTCCATTCCCAGCCACCATCTTCAGTCTTATGAAGACGCCCGCTGGAGCCTGGGACTCTCCGGACCTGCTCAGCACAAGGACACAGCACTTACATCTCAAGCAAACAGTTTCTACAGCTGATTATAGAAAAAGTAGCACCAGAACATCTTCAGGTCGCATCACCTGCCACGGTATCTGATTATTTTACTGAAATGAATAGCTCTACCTAGAAAAAGCTGGATGCAATAGTTATCATTAAAAATGTGAATACAAGCACAAAAAATAGCACAACTGTAACAGCAAGAGCCCAGGAAGTTTTCAGTACCTTTTTGGATCTTTCAGTGATTGTTGGTGCTCTCTGTAACATCTTCTCTTGTAAAAACTCTTTATTCTGCAAATAAAAAAATACCAAACATTTGCATTGCTGAAAATATTCTTTGATGCCTTCACTGTCTCTGATAAAGTAACTGTTAAGCTGTTTCTAGCTGAAAGTGGTTCACATGTTTCATCCCTATTCCCCCAAGGATATTAGCCACTCCCCTACTTTGGGCTGCAGTATGTGATGTTTCATCTAAATACCGTTTCAGTTAACAATGGCACTCTCCTTATGCAAGATAACATGGAATTATCAACTGAGGAGCAGGATATTATTCTGGTTTATTTGGAAATACACACATACTGCAGTTTCTGGTACCCTGCTGAGGCATTTGGCATTCTTCTGCTTGTAGATACTACACCACCTGGATCCAACCCCTTTGCTTTATCTTACTCCTAAATTTATGCCTGTTCAACTGTCAAAGGCAAACCTCAGATGGGTTGGGATGCAGGAATCCCTCTGTGCTGGAGTAAAGAGAAATTGGGGCAGCAAGATTTAAAGTGGCTGAAAGAAATGTACAGCGTTTATGTTTAGAGAAGAAGTAAATGCAATGATCACAACAGACTGAATATCGGGGAACTGCTGTGATGCTTTATTGCATTAAATTTCCTCTTCATCAAGCTGCATCAGACTGGCAAATGTGGGCTCCTGAGAACACAATTTTCTCACTGCTAAACTGTGGGGCCAAACCTGTGGCAGCAGGGGAAGCAGGGCAGTCCAGGCCAGCATCCTGGCACTTGGCTGGGTATTCCACACCACACCAGTGCAATTGGAAAGCCCTGCTGTCCCTGGCCACACAAAGCTCCCAGAACTCCCCCAGGCTGGCTGCTTGCAGGCAGGATGGAGAGTCTCAAGACACACTCTGTCATTCCTGATAAGTGGCTCCTGGCATTATCAAACCATACTTTTACATAGCCTAGATGGTATTTAAATATATGACTCTATATAGATGTATAGAAGCCACACTCTTCAGCCCTCAAGTTCCAGCTGTCAGTTTGGCAGTAGCTGATGTGTGACAGTAATTTAACCCCAAGTGTGAACTGGCACATGTTTGCACTTCAGATGCCGGGTTAAGCATGGCCTCACTTACAAAAATGTTAATTTTCTATCACCACTCATGCTAATATGTTACTCTCCAGCAGCTTAATGAAAACATGAAGGAGATTTAACACACAATGCAGTGTAACATGAACCAGAACTTGCAGAACCAAAAGGAGAAAGGTCAGCAATGTGTAAACCATCTTGTCACTCTGAACACCAAGTGTGCATCCAGCATACAGATGCAGACTAATCAGCTGCCTAAAATCCCACTATGGACAGTGAAACCCCAGTTAATACTGTCAAGAGCCCAGACATCAATTAAACTTGCCCTGAAGCAAAATTCTGCATTTCATCAACTGGATCACCCTCCAGACTTCCCTGGTTCATGGAATTATCAAATCACACAATACCCTGAGTCAGAAGGGACCCACAAGGATCGAGTCCAACTCCTGGCCCTGCACAAGACACCCCAACAATCCCACCTGAGAGTGTTGTCCAAACGCTCCTGGAGTTCTGTCAGCCTTGAGGCCGTGGCCATTTCTTGGGGAGCCTGTTCAGTGCCCCATCACCCACTGAGGGAAGAACCTTTCCCTAATACCCAAACTAAACATCCCCTGACACAGCTTCAGGCCATTCCCTTGGGTCCTGTCACTGGTCACCAATGAGATCCTTGCCCCTGTGCTTCTCATGAAGAAGAAGTGCAACTCCCTGGGTTGCACCTGTTAAGATTGCTGTCAGCTTTAATAGTGCATCCAGCTCCTGTACAGATACCTGGTGTGGCCAATTAATTCCATTTAAGCACCTTAATCTGGGAGTTGAAAACTACTGATTAATTGGTGATGCTGCTGTGCTATGCCAAGTATGCAGTCTCCTTTCGACAGTTTAATCTGCATTCTGCTATAAATCACACGCACTTCGATCACAAAAAAAAAAGCAAACAGAAAACATTCCCCATGCCCATGGAAATGCAAATCCTGCCCTGTGTTACTGCTGTCTGTCTCCCACAGTAAGACCTTGCACACTTCATATGCACTAATCTCCAGGCAGTAATTACATAATGCCTGCTGGCAGTTCACTCCAAGGCTAGAATTGGGAGTTTCCCACTGTTTTGTATCACAGGATCTTCACTTTCCATAAGGCAACACAGGATGAAATATCTTTAGGTAGCTCTTGCACAGTGGGCCTCATTCAGCCCCTTGCACACAGACTGACTATAGAATTTACTAAAATCTAAATTATACTCGCTGCAGCAGAAACCTTTATGGTTGGACAGGCAGCCAGAGAGGCACCACTATAAAGGAAGAACAAATCCAAATGGCACTGAAAGACATTTGGATGCTCGAGAATTGCAAGATAATTTCTGTTAACAACAGCATACACAGGAGATACAGAAAGGGGATTTTATTCTGCTCCTTCACAAAGACCCATTCAACTCTCCCAGCACTGCTGGCTCCAAGTGAAAGAGCCCACACTCCTACCAGTTAAGCTGTCACCCACACCTATTGTGCTTCTGAAAAGTCCTTTCCACAGCCTGTGCACCATTCGGTTTAGGAAGTGTTTTCTTACCTTTGCTTTTGTGAAAAATTTATGTCTTAGGAGTTCTGCTGCTGTTGGTCTGTCAATAAAAACAGATGTAGAAAAGACAATTATAAATGCTCCCTTTCAACCCAACGGTCTTCCAGGCTGCTGCAGCTTGATGGCATCTCGTGAGGACATCAGCTTCTCCTGTATAATTCCCCTAAAATTAATGTATTCCAAGTAAATTTTACACCAGCAATCTTTTAAATTTCTCAGTGTGTTCTGAACAAGGCCTATTCTGTTCAAAATCAACGAATAGACTGGTGGGGAGAATTTGCTCCCATTTTGACACTGAACTTGAGACTCTTAGATAACAGGATCACAAATAATTTGCTCAAAATGGAAACCACAGAATCATCACTGGAGTGCAGTACTCACCCTTTGCAAGTAACAGTATTTTAGAGATACCTGACTAAATGTGTGTAATTAGTTCTATTAAACACAGGTGGGATGACCAATCTCAGTCTAAAAGAATATGAACAAGTATTTTCCCTTTAAGTCAGACTTCAGAATAAATACTGGAAAGTGAGATACATCCCTTGGTCAGTTTAGGAGGAATTTGCTAAAGACTCAAGCTTACATGACAAAGTGGCAGCTTACAGCATTTTCCAAACACTGCTTAAATAGTAATAGTGACTTGCAAATCATCACAGGGTTTATTTTATCACAACAAAAGGCATCCACCTTAGAGCAAGGGAGCCCCTAAGATAATGAAAAAGCAATTGCACTAAATTCTCTTCCCATGCAATATGCCAACCTCCTGCTTCCACAGTCAGGACAATGCCAGTGGCTGTAAGAAGCACTTGAGGAAAGAGAAGGGGTGTGCCACAATTCAGTGATTATATATAATCTGATCAGCACACATCCTAACCTGCAAGGATAAGATATGCTTAAGAAAGGTGAAAAAATGTCATACTGGGAAAAAAACCCAGCTATCAACTTTTATCAAGCACTCCACTGGATTCATTAAGCATTTCAAGTGTAATGCTTGTCAGAAGAGAAAGACTCATTGCACAGTGCGTGAGAAGCTTGTGTTCCTGGATCTGACACAAGAGGGAACTGAAAAATGTCTTCATTATTATTATTTTATGAAAGCACTTTCTCCTTTCCAGAATTAAGTCTGCTTACTGAGGAGGAAAAAAAATAACCTAAGAGGTATTAAAAAATGGCACAGTACACATACACGCCATCCCCTTGGTAATATTTCCTACGTCACTGAGTAGTCAAGATACTGTTCAAGGAAGACTGAAAGTGTCATCAGGTCACTTAAGCAATCTGTATTATGAAAACATATTGGTAAAATTTGCCAGTGTTTTTCCTGATTTCCCATCCAAACTAAGTATTACATATAATTAAACAAGTCAAAACTACACTGAAAGCCTTCTCTACTGGCAAATTTTTAAAAGTTTATTTATGTAGTTTTGCAAGTAAACACCTATTTCCCAACCTGTAATTTCTGATTTATGAACACAAAGCAGTTTTGACTGGGAACAAAACATGAACTGAAGTCACCTGCTGGAGGTGGCCAAGGGAGAACGGCCCTACCCAGGCAGTGGACTGGGATGCACCCTCATTAACCCAAATGGAAAATGTGTGCCCCAGCCAGGCACAGCGCCAGACATTTATCCATAAAAATAAGGACAGCCAAAAGAATTTGTTGCCACACAGCAAGACTGCTGTGTTCCTTGTGACTGAAAGGTTAGAGGAGTAGAGAGTACACCAACTTCAAAAAATAGGGAACATAATGATGTTTGAGTTTGGGGGTTTTTGTTTGGTTTTACTGTCTGTTTGTTTTTGCTTATTTGTTTTAATTTATTTTGGTGTGATCCATTCTTACCTTTTCTCAGGGTCTTTTTGTAGGCACGATGAAATCATCTTCCTAAATGATTTCCCATATTTCTTCAGCATCTCCTTATCTTGCACACCAGTTTCCAAAGATGGAGGATCGTTTTGTAGTGTCAGCATTAAAACCTGAAATAATTATTGCTATTGGCAATGAAATTTTCCTTGGGCTTTGTTAGCGACAGACCTTGGGCAAAAAACGTATTTTAGACAAGCACTTTCAGCAACAAAGACCCACAATTTAAGTTCCTGCTTTCCATCCCATCTCTTGGCCCAAACAGCAGTCTATGGGCCAAATACAAGGCTGGAATGTGTTTTCAGGTCTGTTTTGTGGGATTAAAAGCACAAGCAGAGCAGAACTTCTACCAGTCTTCCTTATTTAAGATGAGCAGTTGTTCAAGGCTTTTGATTCAATGTACCGCCCTGAGGTATTTCTCAGCTAGAAATCAAATTAAAGAGAGAGTGGGTACATGAAAAAATACGTGAGTTCACTTCCACGTACCAATGTGACAGCAGGTGAAGACATTCCTCACATAAGCACCCATCAAACCAAACTTTTTTTTCCCCTCACATCACTTAAATATTCTGAAGGAAAGAAGAAAATTACTCATTTCCATTTCTACTTGTCACCTACATACAGATGAATATCTATTTTTAGAAAAGGAAGCAGCACATAGCACATTTAAATAGCTTTCAACAGCTATATTGCTTAGGGCAGCAAAAGCCCATCCATCTAGCTGAAATTATACAGCTCATGACAGAATTCCCTGCTTTCTTCCCCACTCCTTGAAGGGTCACTTAATGCATGAGTAATTTTGCTGCCTAACAAAATTAATCCTCAGTGCAATACGATTACATTCAATAAATAAAATAGAGAAGTTTTCTTGCAGGCTGCATGACTGGAACCCAAACCTCAGAACTGGGCACTCAATTCTATCTAGCATACGACAGCAGCACTAAGTAGGTGCTGTTGATACTAAACATGATGTTGGTATTCAAAGCTTCATCCTGTGCATTCAAATCACAATAAATAGAAGTACATCTTGCAGAAGCTGCTGTAAAATGCTACCAATAATCACAGCCCAGAAGCAAATACCGATGAAACCAGCAGCACCTATATCAGCAGCACTTTTCCCTGAACTGCTCTTTGCTCTGCCACAGCTACTGATATTGTAAGAAATTTAATGGCATTTCTGAACTACTCAGCCTCTCAACAGTCCCTGCACATACATGACAATTCTTAAAAGTAATTCTGTTCTACAAGAGTTAAACCTGTGCAGAGTCCATCCATTTGGCATGAATGTGCCTGTTCTGAGTTAGGAGAAGCTGGATTTCCAAATGCCATTGTAATTGTGGTGTGGGAGGGGATGCACCCAGGCCCTGAAGAAGTGACACTCAACTCCCACAGCACTTCAGCAGTTAAGACTTGAAAAAAAGGGAGTTTGCCCACAGTGTCATTCAATAGTTTGAGTAGAAAGAGACCTTAAAGCTCATTTAATTCCAATCCCCCTGCCATGCACAAGGACACTTTCCACTATCCCAGGTTACTCCAATTCCCACTCAGCCTAGCCTTGAACAGCTCCAGGGATGGGGCATCCACAGCTTCTCTGGGTAACATGTTCTAGTGCCTCATCACTCTCACAGTAAAGAATTCCTTACTCACATGTAATCTAAATCTCTCCCCTTTCAGTTTTCAGCCACTTCCCTTTGTCCTATCACTATCTGCCTGTGTAAAACATCACTCTGCCAGGCCAACAAAGGGACTTTGCCACCCACAGGCTCCATATCCCAAGTCACTGCTCTAACCATGAGCCTTGAGGGTAGAACAGGCACTCCACATTCTTGTGTTTGATCCAAAGGGCCACACATCCCAGGAGGAGAACCAAAGTGGCCTTCAAGAAACTGCGCCAAAGGGGTCTAAAGTTTTGTGATCAAGACAAGGCCTCATCAGATATCACAAAGGAGATAAGGAAAAAGATCTCAAAGCTCAGTAGGACAGGATGCTTCAGACCTCAACTGATAGATGTCAACTCAACTTTGAGATGTACCCTCCCCCTGAAAGGGCAGCACGTTAGAAGCAGCTCCTGGTTCAAGAGTCAGGAAACAGAGTTAGCCAAACTTCTAAGGTGACCTAAGGTTCAAGATATTTGAAAAATAATTTTGATGCGTCAAGGTTTAAATAAGAACATTTGTTTCATTTCAACCTTAATAAAATACTGTTGTTGCCAGTACTACAGTTTGATACTGATGTGGTACTTTGAACTGGATCAGTGATTGACAGGATTGTCAGTGTTAAACAAAATTAAACATTATTTCAGATAGCTGGTAACATGAGAGGTATCAAGAGTAGGAGAGGCAGTAAGAAGGATTATCAGTGCAGGAAAAAGAATGGCTAGCCAAGTGTCACTGGGTGCCCATAAAGCATTCTGGATCATTATTTATAACCCTAAAAACATCTGCTGACTTCAGAGGTTTAAAACACACAGCACTTTCCTTAAGAATGGTGAGACTCCGGATCTAAATAAAAACTGCAGTTTCAGATAATGCTGATGAAATGGCGTATTTTTAAAAGGTGACTCAAGATACATCCAAGAACACCATGATCCACAAATGCAGGTTGAAAGGACAAACTCTTCTATGCAATGTGCTAAGTTGGGAGGACAAACTCTTCTGTGCAACATGCTAGCCAAATTCTAGGAAACAGCCACAGAACACACTGATCCCTCATCTTCCACAAATATCTGGAGATCTGCTCACCTTCATCGGTGGGTATTTATGGTAAGGAGCTGCTCCCGTAGCCAGTTCAATAGCAGTGATCCCAAAGCTCCAGATGTCTGCCTTGAAATCATATCCTCTGACCTGAAAAAATATTAGAGGATGTTATCATGTGCCTCTTGCTGTCCTACACTCCCATCCCTTTCACACACCCTTTCCACACAAATTTGGAAAGATCAGCACTATAAAGATGGAAACACTCTCTCCCTTCTCTCCCCCCAGCTCCTCGTATCTTCAAGGTGGTGTTTTAGAAGTCACAGTCCGGTGAAAATCATGGTTGTGCACTGTACAACCAGGACTGCTCTGCCATAAACTCCACTACAGAACATAAAGGGGCACTGGGCTCACCCAGGCTCTGATTTCTACACACAGACACAGAGTCATTACACAGTGTAATAAAACTCTCATAGTTAATACATGGACTGCTGTCCCTTGGGAAACCTGCCTCACTACACTTTTAGTCAACCACTTAATCAACCTGACTGCAAATATGCTCCATCCTGGAACTTCACGACACACCAGGCCAGTAAAAGCCCCTCATTCCTGCCTGCAGACTAATGCTTCCCTCCACTAATTAACAGTAGCTTCTGCACTTGACATTAAACACAGGCTTGTTCAGAAAAATTTATAGCATTTACTTCCCTTCCTGCACAGGAAAAAATATTTCATATGCCAAAGCAGTTACTTCCTCATTATCATTAGGTAATATTTTGGCACTTGCTTTCTCTGCTGCAGGGGAGAGACATTATGTACTGACTTCAAGAACAGCTCCAAAAATCAAAGCGTTTTGTTTGCTTAGGATGGTTTGTGTTTCTTCTCACTACACTATGGAAAAATGAAATCTGAATCAGAGCAGAGCTAACAGGGGTACTGTGCTCAGCTAACCTAACAAGCTTCAGAAAGACACTCCTTGTGATGCAGCCAAAAAGCATTCCCCAAGCTACCTTAAAGACGATCTTGAATCTTGGCAAACTAACAAAAACCCCTCCTGCACTATTTGTCATGTAATACTAAAGTTGGACTGAAACTTGTTAGAGAGACAGGAATTTATATCTTGCACTGATTTCTTCCACCCTGTAAGCACAATTTTCATGAGCCCAAGAAGTCTGAAATGTTTCTTGAAGTGCTTCAGTTTATGGATGCCATGACTTTGAACAGATTTCAAGTCAGTTAAATAAACAGATATCTAGTAACATTTAAAAGAGCACAGGACAAGAAGAAATACACTGTAAAGGTGTTTTTTTGCCTTCTCATGCTATTTTTAGGTTTTGATAATAACTTTTGGGCATTTCTTAATCTTTCAGTTACTCTTACAGCACACCAATACACTGTACAACTCTCAATCCCCTGACAAGATTTTAACTGTTTAGTGTGAGGGTTTTTTTCATTATTTCACCTAATCCTGCTTGCAAGTGAAAGCTATAAAGCTCAAAACTGTCTGCAGCAGTTCATCTTGACATCTGTCCAATACATTAGTCACCACCCTGCAGTTAGTTTATATCAGCAACATTTATTTTTCTCATCAACTTTTTTTTTCCATAAATGCGTTAAGTGACCATACATTAAAAGACAATGTTGAGCAATCAAATATTAACATTCTGAAGGAATTTAATGGTGCTGAAGCAAACCAGATGGAATTGGGTCGATAATATCTACATTTGAAAGGCCGGCCTAGAGCAAGCCCTCTGTCCCTCTTCCCGGTCGGATCCAGGGCTCAGAGTGACACCTGCTGGAAGGCAGCAAGATCATCGAATGGACATTGAAGGGTTTCACATCAGCATCATCAACATCCCAAATACTGCTTTAACATGATATTTGTAAATGGTTAGATGCGCACAGCCTTGGTGGAGGTAATGCTCTCTGTAAAAAAACTTACTTCCTTTGGAAACACATTTGTGGGGAACCACCCCTCACTTTGTTATTGAAACCTTTATTTCCCATTTTTAGCTCCCTCCTTAGGGTATTTTTCCCTTTTGTCCTGAGGATTGCAGCTGCAAAGAGCCTAGAGCAGCACCTTTAGGTCCTGGCCAGGCTGCTGAGCCCTGGGCACAACACACAGGACAGAAAAGCAAGGGACAGCTCTGATCTAGCTTTGGAAACACCAAATACTCTATTTTTATTTTTTTTAACTCAGCACTAAATAAAATCCAGAAGAATATGACAGTGAAGCAGTTCAGAATCAAGTCTGCAAAGACAACCCTGACTTGGGAAGTGTGCTTTTATTCTGCCCTTGTTAGACCTGCACTCTGAGGAGGCTGCAGCAGTGCTGGAATGCACCAGCCCCTTGGTGCCACCATGGGGAGCCACTGAAAAGGCCAAACATTGAACAAGCCTTCAGCAATAACATATTTAAGCTACTCCAAAATTATCTCCATTGCTCAAAAAGTTTTAGGTGGAGGAAAAAAAATGCATTAAAATGCCATTTAATGCACTCATATTTAGCTGCATTTTAAATACAGATATACATGAGGGTCTTATTCAAGATTGTCCCAAGCTTCAAGATATTTTATTGGGAACAATAGCAAGGAGAAATGTATCATGTGGATTTACTTTAATAAAACAAATCCTTAAATATTTTTGTTTAAAGAAATTGGAAAGAAAAATGGAAACCCATTTACAGTCAGTTATATTTCTGCTTAGCACACCTGCCAGAAACCCAGGCCTCTGTCAAACTGATTTTAAGGGGATGAGGGACAATTTTTGGAATGTTCATGGCAGTGAGCATCAACGCCATTGACAGCTACTGCAAATGCCTTGGTAATACTATTTTCTCTATGAATCTTGCTCAGAAATGGGCAGCAATTTTATATTAAACAAAGTTTCCAGGTGTCTTTCATCAGAAGTCACACAGACAAAGCTTCTGTAGTTTAGTCTGGAAGCAGTGGAGGACAAAAAGTGACATTTCTCCATGGGCAAGGGTAAGAAGTACGGCATCTTTTAGTGAGCCAAAAGAGCAGAGGAAGAAGGGGGAGATGCAAGCATTCCTCAGCATTTACTCACAAGCCAAGAGAAGTCAAAAACCTGAATTAAGTCAAATGCAAGTTATCGTACTGAATTAACTCCCCACTCTGACATGTCACAACTACCCCAAATTCTCATGTTTGCAGATGCAGAAGAGCATGTTACTGAGCTGTGAATATGCATATTTACCACATGTGAAACTATTTATATTCTACCTCACATTCTTGCAAAAGGGAGGGGCAGGTTAATCTTCTTTATGCAACAAACTGAGCTGTCTCATCCTCACCTCAGGCAGGAGCCCGAAGAGAAGCAATGAGGCAAAAATCTACTGAATACTTAACATTCCCCAGTATGATTCTGGCTGCAATAGACAAGTCAAGAAAATCCAGTGGTTTTAAGAAAACCCTTCAGGATGTCAATTTATCATCATAGTTAGAAATAAATATAGTCACTGCTGATAGCAGGGAGTTCCAGGTACAGATCAGCTCAGAGGACACTGGGAAAAACAATTCACCTGTTCCATAACTTCTGGTGCCATCCAGCAAGGTGTGCCCACAAAGGTTTTCCTGACTTTATTCCTGGTAATGTCACCACCAGTGGCCAGGAACGCGCTAACACCAAAGTCTGAAAAGAAAACAACAGCAGAATTTATTAAGAACACATCCTGAGCAAAATGAAGGGCTGTCCCTTCTTTACCCTCATATTCCCAGCCACCTATTAAGTACCAGACCATGCAGTCACGCATGAGGAGTTTCCTAATAAAGGAGGAATGATCAACAGTTAGCTAAGAGTGCTGCTACATGAACTGCCATTCAGCAGTTCACCATTCAATTCCTAGGGACAGCAGAGCTCTCAGCCCTGGCTGGCAGAGAGGAAAATTCCACTTTCCATTACAGCCCACTGGTCACATTAGAGCCTGCCCACACTCCCCCAGCAGCCCTGCTGCTGTACAAACCTGCCCTGCCAGCCAGAGCTGCATTTACATTTGCATACACATGTAACTGTACTGAACCTCAAGCAGCATCCTGGAACATCCACAGCAATCAAGCTGGGTGAAGAAAACATCCCTTGAAAACATCTAACTGTCCTGAGGTATGAGCCCCTTATTCTGGATGATGTTTTTATTACAAGAATATGCTTTATTTGATAATCCTCCATGGCTGAAATGCTCAGTGCTTTAACACGACCTTGGACTGGTTCCTGCTGATACTGAACATGCCACAAACCAGCCTGGATATCCCAGGGAAGCCTCACAGACAGTGATTCACACCCTGCACAGCATCATCCCACCTGAAACACCTTCCACAAACCAGGGTGCTCAAGGATGCCCTTTGCACTCACTGGTAATTGCATTTCTTGGAATAAATTACTCTTATGTTAAAACTATGCCGTAACCCCATGTTTTATGCAATTAAGAATGACATGGAAAACAGAAGCTGTTACCAGCAGCAGCATACAGGGACAGAAATGGGATAAAGTAGGTTTGTTCAGAGAAGAGCATTACAAAAGATCTGGCAACCAGTCATTCAAGAGAAGATGGCACTTTGTTTGGAGGGGGAAAAAAAAAAAATCAAGTGACAGGGAAACCGTTAACACAGAACTGTATTTCTCAATCTGCTCCAAACTACACTATTTATGTATTGCTGAGTTACAGGCCTGCAATGGGCCTATAACTCAATATATAACTCAATTCCCCATAACTTGATCCACACACACTTTTTTTTAAACACAGTACAAGCAAACAAAAATCTCAAATGCCAATTTTGAGATTGATGATAGACTTGGAGGGCAAATCTATGAAATTCCAGGACTATTTAACATAAAACCAGAATATTATTAATTACAACTGGTTTGAAAATTCTTGCAACTCCGTTGACAATGCAAAATGTAAAAGCCATTGCCTCTGTGGCCAGAGGAGCCAGAGTTACTCCATGGCTTAAGGATGTTAAATTGAAGAATTAACTGCATTCTAAGATCCCTCCTTACAATTTGTAAGTCATGATAGCCACATGAGGACTGTCCCAGGTTCCCTCAGCATCACACCAGCGGTACAATGAGTCACTTCTCATTAGGATTTCAATATTTGAGAAACATCTCTGAAGTTATCACTCAGAAGATGCTGAAAGCTTCCTCGCTTCAGTTAGAGACTTCCAGGACAGGAACTTAGTGCTTACTGAAATACTAGATGTGGTTCAACATTAAAGAAAGTTGCATAGAAATCACAGAGCTAAAACCAGCACTGCCAGAAGCCTATCATCAGGATTCAGCTCTTCCAGATGCCTTGTCCTGTTCTTTTCCTGTTCCCAAAGGCATCTTAACTTCCTGCTATGCTTGAAGTTCTAGCACACCTAGATGGATCACTGTTCCTATCAGTACCGAAATCTGAATCTTCTGGAAAACCCACTTTTTGCAAGAGTGACTTTTGCTTTGAGATTTTCCATCTGAGTATCCACCATCTTTGCTTTTCTCAGAAACTGCAGGAGCTCCCTAAAAAATTCAGAGTAAAGTTGCCTTTTACTGCTCATTACAGGAAGTCTCCCAAGATCTATTGTTCTAAACACAAGAGCAATCAGAAGTTCTTTTAAATAAGATAATACTAACATAAACTTGTCCAAGTGCCATCAGCATTTTATTGTGATGTGCTGTATTTGAACTTGCACATATTACCTTACCTCAAGTTTCCATGCAGTCATTTTGAGGGGAAAGGAAATGCCATTCAAAGCAAAAGCATTCCAGCAGTAAAAACACAAGTCCTTCACACAGTATTCACCACATCTCACATCAAATACGGATTTATAAATTCCAGATGGAAATCAGGCCCCTACATCTGCCATCTGAAGAAAGCTTAAATGGAATTAAAGTTTATTTCATTACATGGTTGATTTATTTAATGTTTTCCCAATTAATTTCACTCATTTCCAGTGGGCTAAAACAGGCTCAAACAGCCTGTTGTACTCCCCTGTAAGGAATGACTTTGAGACCATCTTCTCAAATGTCATCTTACTAACTTTATCCAAGCCCCAGCTATTCAGATAAGAATGTGCCTGCTCTTAGGAAATATCTGCAAAGCAATAAAACATAACCTCAACCACAAGTTCAGGTTCAATCCCTACTTCTGAGTTTGGACCATCTGCGCCTCAGTCTCTCTGCCCCCAGAAAGGTTTAAACAGAACTAGGTTATTGCAAATGAATTTAACTCTAGAAAATGGGAAAATCCATTAAATTCAGGATAGCTCTGAAGTGTTTACACATTTGTACTCTTCCTTGGCAGCTTGGAGTTTATATTGGCTCACTACAGTGATAACTGGAAAGGACTGAATCACCAGAGACAGGAAGGAATTGGAAACGGTTGGACCTGGCTTGCAATACCAGTAACCACCACTGCTGGGGATCCAGCGACTGTCAGATATCCTAAAGAGCCCAAAAACTGCAGAGTTCCAGCAATGTGATAGCCAATAACAGTCTCCAGGGTGTCTGGATGAAAGTGGTGGGATTTTCTTTTTGTTTCCCTGAAGCAGTGTAGAAAAGACTTATCTTTTGGAGCAGTTTCAGTCATTGAAACCCAAAGATTGCTAAAAAAAAAACCCATAAAGATGTGTATCTCCAGACTCTCATATCATAGCAAAATCCAGGATAGGAGTGTCAATTCCGCTGATGCAGGCTCTGCACAAAATATGGCCAATTTTATCTCTTCCAGCAGAAACACATGTTGCAAACCATATACCCTACAGGACACTCTACAGTGGCATTGAAGCCTCAGAATAGTGTTTGAAACATCATGCATGAGGCAACAATTCCTGGTACTAAGGTATCCAAATTGTCAGACTTAAAAACTACTCTTGCCACTCAGGAAATGTAGACGCTGAAAAGAAAGATCCAGTACAAACAACTCAGAAACACAAGAATGCTGTAGCAGGACCACATCACAACAAGTACCACTGCAGGTGTGTCTCTCAGGAAGATACATTTCTACCATATTCTAGATTGCTTTATCCAAATCTAGAAGTCAGCTGTTAAAAATAATCTCTCCTTGGCCATCTCATATTGTAACATTACCTTAATCCTAAAAGCCCAAGTACCTGCTACTGGATGTAGCTACCTACAAGGTACATAGAAGGGAAAGAAAGGAAGAATGTGCACCAAGAGCCAGGACCAAAACCTGCTGATATCAGAAGGGCTCCTACAGAGTTTGGTGTACTTGAATCAGACTCTAAAGCAGTTTTCAACTTCAACAGGGGCAGAAAAACAGAATCATTCAATTTTGACCTCAAAATCACTTTGAGTTGTCTTTAAACAAGAAGCATTGCAGAAGACAGCACTAAGTGTTTTTTTCCACTGGTCACCTTCCTTCTTCCTCAGTTGTTCACCATCAGAAAATATCTGCAGTTGTACTTAGTGCTTTCCTGTAAACCTTAAAGCTTTTAGAGCACTGAAGATGAATGAAGCTGGCAGCAAGAAGAGGAAGGCAGTGATAAATAGCAATTTTGTGCTGAGAACGCAGCAGGTGGTAGGACACTAGATGAAAGGAAGATTAGTGGAGAACAAGAATCAAAGGCTTCTTTCCTTTTAAAGCCTAGATGGATGCACAGTGGTATTGGATCTGTAAATGCACACTTGTCCTCCTGCTCCACAAAGTAACTTCAGGATGACAAAACCCAGGCTGGGTAAAGCCACCCACCGCCCTCAGAGACGCTCACAAGTGGTTTCAACAATCAGTGTAACATCTCTTTAGGAAACAGATACAAGTGACAAAGAAAGTTATTTCACAACTCACTGCTGCAAGAGGAGAGGCCTAGAAGTCCCCACCGAGTGTAGAGAAAAATACTTTAGGTCCTTTTTTTTGAAAGGGAGAAGACGCTCCAAGGTGTTCATAATATAACACAGGCTCCTCAAGGGAGCCCTGCAATTGACACTCCCCTCCCAAGTTAGATTTGTGCCTTGCCCCTTGTTCAGGCAATTTAATCTCCCAAAGTTAGAGTTTCCTAAGGGAAAGTGGGGAATGACACTGCCTGCATCATAGCTCAATGTTTATGTGGAGTGCTATTTTAGTGCAATGAATTAAGAGCAGTCAGGAACACAGCGAACCGGTGACAAGCTGGCATGGATTTGTGGAAAGTTACACAAATTCAGTTACACAAGTTTTGCCTGGCCTTAACTATCCCCGTTTTATAAATAGATAAAGAGAGAAGGGTTAGGCAATTTGCCCAGGATCAATTAGCAAGTCCTGAACGACTTAGTGAAATCTCTATCTACTTTAACTGCTTGGCAACACGGCCTGCCCAGGCCATGGCTGACACTGCGGGCACCTCTCAGGAATGCACATTAGAATTCTCTGATTTTAAATCCCGAAGAGATCGTGTTATTGTCTCCACAACCAAAAAATCCACACATGGAGGGATGTGTGCCTCTCAGCCTTCAGCAGACACTTGTATCATCACATTCAATCTCAGAGAGGTGTGTGACAACATTATTTAATATCCCAGTGGATAAAATCAGGGGGAAAAAAAAGATTTAGTCTGCATTCAGTATCAGTAGGATGCCCACATCACACCATGGCTGGAGAGTGGCTCATAGTGAGCAAGTTTCAGGCACCCTGGGAGAGTTTCTCATCAACCTCTCCCATCCCTTCCCAGTCTATCAAGTCGTTCACTTCATTTCACACTAATTTATAGGTCCTGCATAATTAAATAAACTGACAAATGCAAAGCCTTGCTTACTGTAAGAAGCCATCTCCTGGTTTATGCATCAATACTGGTGCCGATGCAGTTTATTGTTGACAGAGTGCTTTTATCTTTAGATAAAACTTTTAGACTCCAGGGAGACAATAAATGCCAGGGCAAAGAGGTTTTATGCTCTGATTAAAAGAAATGAAGTATTTGCCATGGTGAGGCTGGAACACAAAAGAACATGGCTATCTCCATTTAGATTGCAACCACTGTCAGCACAGCCCGGAACAATGGTATCAGGGAAAGAGCCCTGCTCTCTCCACAAGACAGATTAATCCAGTGTGAAGGAGAACACTTCAAACTGAGAAAGTGACACTTGGAATTGCAACAGGCTCCAAAAACTTGGTGCCAAGCCACAAGCCCAAGCCAGAGCCCTTGGGGAAAAAAAGAGAAATGTTAAGATAGATGCAAACTGCCTCCCTTTTAGGTCTCACTCGTCAGCTGGATCTGTTAAAGACAATTTTCTCCTTGGTTCAGTGGATGTACTTTTTGAAAGCCAAAGAAGCGATACAGTTAAAAATAGTCACGAGTAAAAATAAGACTTGGGGAGGAGTTTCAAGCTGGGAATTTGTGCAAGCCATTAGAGGAATTTTTAGAATTCCCACTTCCAACAGATGTCCCAGAGCTCATAGATCTCTCCATCTTCTTACCTGTAGCCACCTTCAACTCACAGCGGCTTTCCCCATATGCACAAACACCAATTCAGGGTTACAAACAGAACATGAGAAATGTCTGACACACCTTCATCAAGTTGCTTTTTCTGTTCGGCCTTAACAGAATTGCACAGCCCAAAATTCACAAAAGAGGCTTTAATTTTCACTGGTTAGAACTGTGTAATACTACAGCAAAATTACTGCCACGAATTCCATACAGTGAAGGTTTTAAGCAATTAAATTGACATTGTGGAGGTACAGTCCTGCAGTGAGGTTTCCACCACTCAACCTCACATGCACCTTTGCTTTTTTCCCCTCAAATGATTTCCACATTGAGACATACATTCCTTGTTTAAATTTGAGAACTACATTTCATCTGGGACAAGGAACAGAAATTGTGTCAAGCAGTAGGAAACGCACAGGAACACAAGGTCACAAAAGCCAAAGATTGGATAAGACCTTTTTAACAACTGCTTACAGGCAGTTTGGATAGAGGAGTGGCAGAAAGGAAGGAGTCATTATAAAAGAATGGAAGTCTTTCTTCCCTGCTACATGATTTAAATTTTTCATGTATACCAAACCAGTTCCTTGCAGAGAGGTGCCCCATTCACTCCAACCCTCAGGCTACATTCCACAGCTGATCAATCTTTTGTTTTTTATCTCGTGGTGTAACTTTCCAGTGAAATTTAAAGAGCATTTGTTTCATGGGAACTAAGTGATGTCATCCAGCTCATAATTGAAGCACTCAACAATCAACAGAATTATTCATAATATGCATTAATATTATTGTCAAAGGCAAGTGCTTTGATCTCGCTGAAACAAACCTTGTTTTATTGGGATTGGTTTGCTTCCAGCATTTTTTCCTCCTCAAAAAACTCCCCAGAAATTCTGCTACTTCATCCTGGGTCAGGAGGCAAGGAAGCTTAAGTGTCAGAAATTCCCACAGAAACAAAATCTCATGCTATGACCAGGTCAGGCTCTTCTCTATTATTTATTCATTTATTTTCATTTCTTTCAAGTCATCAGCTGCCTCCACGGAAACAAAAGTGCTTCCTGCCACTGCAGTGAACCCTCTGACCTTGGTTTAGTGGCCCTGCTGTGGCTGATGAAAGGTGGCAGGGTTGGTCCTTCTGCATGTTCTAAGAAAGAATTTGTAAAGGGGGAACTTTGCACATCTTGCAGTGCAGCTTTCGCAGGATATGCAGAGAGGTGGATTTCATCATTTAAGTGTTGCACATATAAACCATGAGTAGTTTAGTCTAGGGAACTTGTACAATCACAGACTAAATAAATCCTCTGAAATGCACAGAGCTAAGACCAGTCAACTATAAATCTATTTATCAACTAAAAACTGCTCAGCAGAAAAAATACACGAACAGGTACCTATTGCCAGTGAGCCTTAATACAAAAAAAGCCAAGCCCTGATAGTCTTGTGGAAGAGAAACACAAGAAATTCTCTAGGCTGGCAGAAACACTCAACAGCTTTTTGCAGCCTCTCCCAAAACAGCATCAAAAGCTCCATGCAATTAAAAATCCAACGTGTTATATCTTGGTGTCATTATGGAAAAAAAACTGTAGGATTTCACTGTATAAAGTTTGCTCCTTCGAGCATTTTAGAAGCCACTTTCTACCTTCCATCGGCTGCTACATAACTCAATTATTTACACCTCATTAGAAATATAACAGTGGCATTAAGGGCACTGGAGACCTAAAAAATAAAACAAAGATACTTACTTTTAAACAGGAATAGGTGTTATGTCCTGTAAAAGGTCTTATTGTCCTCTGCAGAGAGGAGAGCTACCTATAAAAAACTGCACTGCAACATGTTCTACTTCCTGGTGGAAAATCAACACTTTTCATTCCAAGATCCAAAGCCAGGCATAGATAGTCCAAAGGAATAAACAATGCTACAGGCACTTCTCCCTCATACAGTCACTGCCTCATCCCTAAACTCCCAGAACACCAGCCTGACCTACTGCTGTGACTCTACCAGCAGGACAGGCTACTAAAGAAGAGATGTTGTCACACACAGATATGGCTCTCCCCAATTAAATATGGGATTAAAAATGTTACACATGTACAGGGATGTTTGCCAAGCTGGCAGGATGGGACACAAGCTCTGCTCCCCAGTTAGAGGTGGCTAGGACTGGAAAGGCACTACAAGATCCATGGGAAGAACACAGTACTGAGGGAAAGGAGAACTGGAGAAAAATTGTACTCAGGATAGCTAAACAGCACACTGGGAAGAGAAGGAAAAACAAATATCACAGGTTCTAAGTGTACTCTCCAAAAATCTTGGCTTACTTAGTCTGCAAGAATAATAATAAACACAGAATAGTTTGGGTTAGGACCTTTAATGGTCATCTTGTCCAACCCCCTGCAATGGTCAGGGACACCTTCAACCAGAACAGGTTGCTCAAAGCCCCCATTCAACCTTGAATGTTTTCAGGGATGAGGCATAATTTTTGATTTCTGGAAAGAAGATTGAAGTCTGTAGGAACATGCATGAAGTAAAATATCAGAAGAGGATCAGGAGGCAAAACACTCCACACAATATCCTTTTCCACATGGTCTATCCCAACTCAGGACTGTTTCCAGCACAGCTCTGTTGCTGCAGCTCATGTCAGCAATGACTACAGAAGACATCTCCAGGCACATCTGTATTAGCTAAAACAACTTAACAGTTTCTCCTTGCATGACTGCTTCTAAGACTTCCAGTTTGGGCTGGGCCAGGGCAGCCACTTAAACATCCTCTTTTGCCATCCAGCTCAACTGAAGCAGAGCAGGGAGCATCCACAGGAGCAGTTTGACCAACTGATCTTTCCTTAAATTCCTTTTACCATCAGATAGGCCCATTTCCTTCTGATGGACCTGTCCACCCTTCACAGAGACCTGTGCAAAACCACCTCACACATCAATGATAAATCGGTGAGGTCTGTGCACTCCACTTCCAAGCCTACAAACTTGCTGATGTAAAAAGCCTGACTAGCTTGTGCCAAGAACTTTATCTGATCTATTGATTCTGAGGACTTCACAATCAAATGATTTATATCTCCTGATTGTCATTATTCCAAGTAAGAGCATTTTAAGATAACAAGACATAATAAACTCAGGGTTGGCTTTTTGTTTTGGTTTGTGGTTTGTTTATTGCTGGGTTTTTTTGTTTGTTTTATGAACTGTGGGGCTTTTTGAAGCTAACATTTTTATGCAGTTTTCTCCTTGATCATTAAACTATCTCTTTGGATATGCAGTTATGCCTAAAGTTTACTCAAAGCTACCAGGAAAGTTACCTGCAATTTGCACTGAGCCATCTTCTCCAAGAAGAATATTTCCTGCTTTCACATCCCTGCAGAAAGATAAAGCAACAATAAGTGGAAGTCATTAAATCTTTCCTTCAACCAACAAAAATACATGAAAAGGTTATTATTTCTTATACTGGTGTTTCGAGCCTCAAATCACGCAGAAATAGGTACTTAACTGTAACTTCAGTAGACAGCACTAAGTAGTATTTATATGATTTATATTTTAGGTACTACACACCCATATTTAGCTACTACACTACACAACAATTAAAACTTTGCAGAAAGTACCCTTAAAAATGCAAGGAAAATGGTTTGTCCCAGGCTCTTAGAGTTAGCTAAAAGGTGAAAAGTAAAACCTAGAACTGGTCAGATACTCATGTACCCCTTTAGGGGAAGAGACTTGAAGAGACAGTGAGTTGATCTGGTTCTCCCCCAGTCCCACATCTCACTACTCTCCAGCCCTGGAGAAGTTCCCATCCTTCCTCAGGAATTCAGTTTAGCCCCATACACTAGTAAAAACCCAGAGAGCAGAAAAACCTTGTTTGCTCCTGGCTTAATGAGCCTGGTCAGTGAAAGTCTCCCTGTTTTTTTTTTTTTTCTTTTAATGAATGTGCTACAAATGTTTTTTACTATCCTTTCTAGCTAAAAGCTCTGGTTTTCAGGTTCAAGCAACACTTGTCCATCCTTGAGGGGAACACTACTGTCACTGCAAACACTTTGAAGTTTTCCAGTTTATTTTCACAGGCTGCTCCACATGCCAAGCAAAGAGAAGCGCTTCATAATTGACATCCCTGTTCATCAGCATGGCTGCTAAGCTTGCACTGCCCAGGAACAGGAGCAAAAATAGGAAAACAACCCCAAAACAAGCAGATTTTCCCTCCGCTGCCTTTGACAAATATTCCAAATCCTTTCACATACAGAAAGAACTCCAAAGCTATTTTTTCCTCTCCTCCCTAGTGCATCATGAGAACAGAACTGGTGCGATGGCCTGGCCAAAGAGCCCCAGTCAGGCCTTGGAAATCTCCTTCTTGGCCTTGCTATTCTGAAGAGGAGGCTGGGCCACTGCCAGTTCCAGGCCAGGATAATTTTAAACACATCCTCTCCAGCACTAGCATTTGTCAGACTCTTCCCAATAGCCAGGCTAGGACAGCAGCAGGGCAAGGTTTTTCCCCAGCACATAACAGAACAAAAACTGCTCATAAGGCAGTCCCACTAAAGATGAACAGCAAACTGCAGCTGACAGCACCTTTAGCCTTCAAACTGGTATTTCAGATCGTGCCAAATGTACACCTTTTGCTAGCAGGGCCCATCCTGGAGCCTAATCCCAGTTTGATGCACAGGTATGAGAGCAAGTACAGGAAAAATTCTAATTTGCTTTCATAATGAAGATGTGTCACAACTTCAGAGTTTCATACTGATCTGATAGCCTCAAGAAGCTGACTTTCCCTTCCAGAAGCATGATTTTTGTTTTCTTCCTGCAACCAGCACCTGGTAGCCATTGCAAACAATACAGTATCAGTCGATGCATGAAGAACCTAAAGGGATTCAATGCAGAATTAAGCAGGTGGCCCCTTAGTATCCACTGGCCAAATCCAGTATAACTGGTGCTGTTGAGCTAATTGCCATGAGAGACAAATCTGACTGAGCCCTGCACTCCCACAAACTGCTCATGGCCCATAACAAGGCAGAATGGAAAACCTCCTGCCAATATTTAGGCAGAAGATGGCTTTGGGATCCAGCCCCAGGAACAGACGGAGCCAGGAGAATGCAGCACCAAAGTGTGCTGTGTCCTAGGTAAGGAGCTGGCTGACAGTGTGAAATGTGCTTGGCACAGGCACAGCCACCTCCAGGAATCCCCCTGCACACCAGCACTAATTCAGAAGGAACACAGGGCTTTCAGGAAACTCTCCAACTCTACTGGAAATGTTTACCCACAGCTGATTGTCCTGTGACAGCCAGGATGCACGAGGCCCTGCCAGTTCCAGGTTATGGGGAAAGGAACAGCATGCACAAGATTGCCTGTTGAAGTTATTAATTATCTTACTGGAGTAAGAGTAATTTCCTCTTCCATCTGTACTCCAAGGCAGCCCAGGATGCTGGAGCATTTCCCCAGTAAGCTGGGCCATGCAGTATTGTGCAGCCTTTCCAAACTTCCCCTCTGGCAGAAATGCACGTGTGGCTCACCAAGCCCCCACAACAGACCACACTCAGCCATGGTGTGCCAGGGAAGATTTTAAGCAAAACTAAGGATGATGTCTCAACTATCACACACTTCACAATCCAGAACAACTCAGGCAGGTTTCACTGGCATAGCAACAGCAGCCAGAAACCAGCAGGCATTCCCTATCACCAAACCATCTCACCATAGCAGAGCAAGCCGGACAGGCTTGGAATGCAAGAAGTAGCAAAACAAGCACTCAAATTGAATCCCACAGAAAAAAATGAGCCAAAGGACTCCAGGCCCTTAACACCCTCAAATCAAGAGGATTGCTTTCTTTTTAACTTCAGCTTGGATTAATTAGAAATTACTATTTTCTCTTTGGAAACAAAAGTCAGTAAATATGATGCTTAAAGCTGAATCAAGAAATTAAAACAAGTCATCAATATGAAATCCAGGAGGCCAAAACAGCCACTGCCAAATATCCAAGTCTAACTACAGAATTAAACCACCACTTCATGTGGCACTTCCTCACAGTGACCAGCCCTCTGTAAAGGCTGTCACTCACCCCAGCTGGCCCACTCCACCCCAGAGCAGCAAAACTGATGGGGCAGCAAGATGTTTGGGTAGTCACTGTTCCATTAAAGAAATTTCCAGTTTTCCCATTCCCTACCCCAGTGTAACAGCACTGCAACAGCATCAGGTGAACACAGAGCAGCCTTAACCCTGGGTGGGCACAAACTCCTTCCTTTTAGCATATACTGGAGCAGTAGCAGCATCTTTGAAGCAGGTTCTCCTCTAAAATCATTATTAAAATTAAGTGCATTTGAAGCAATGGGGCAGGGAAAAGACGATCAGTGCTTTCCTGTTTATTTTCATCAGAAGATGTTTATAAATTTGTGAGCTGAATGGTGAGAAGTTTGTTACTCCAGGATATAGTTATTGCCAAGTGTAACAATTTGAAAGCAGTTCCCATTAGTGTGGTAATGACCATATCCTGGGCTGATACACTGAGAATAAATGGTGTGCCTCTGGCATAATTGCTATAGTGGAAACAGGAAGCAGCTTTAGTGTAAACAATAATTATATCGCATTTTAAATGAAGTTACAGAAGGCTGGAGTAAACTTTCTTGTCAATAGCTTAACAAATGCTATAGTAGTTCTGGACACTCCTGTTCCACAGCTGTCATTTTCCTCTCTTCTAAAGCCTTCAAGAGCCTTTCCACAAAATAACAACTATGTTTTTATTTACCTTGTACTTCACAACCAGAGTGGGAAGAGTGGTTTGGACTTGCTCCAGTGCAGAGCTGGATTCTCTACGTCAGCCTTGAAAGGTTTCACAGCAGGGTAGAAACCATTCTACATCTGCATTCCAAACTGGTTTAGCTTCCCAGTTCAACCAGACAGGAGTTACATCACATTAAAGCCTCCAGGTTGGGGCTGGGCCCTAAGGCACGAGGTGCTGAACAACCAAATCTCATCCCAACTACAAAATTACGGCCAAGCTCCAACTACAGGAGATTTGGGAGCACAGGAAGGCAATGAGATGATGCTCCCCAGTTTCAAGTGCCATGTTCCCACATTCCCCACAACTAACTTTTCAGTGGGGCACAGGGCAACTACATGAACTGTATCCTGGTGACTTGTTCCCACTATAAAGAGTCCTTAAAATCCTGCTAAATGATCGGATCCACCCTCATCTGCAGCCCTCAACTCTTGGGGGAACTCTTGTTCCCCCAACAATACAAGGGACCTGAGCAAAGAGTGTGTCACCCCAGGAGCTCTGCAGCCCAGCAGTGAGAAGAAAGCTGTCACTAGAGAGTGGAAACAGCTAAGTCCTGTTTACTCTGCCTCTGCTTCCAACCTGCTGGCATGTGCCTTTAGAACACAAAGCTGGCTGTAAGCACAGCCGTGACTCATTTGCCCATTAGATGCAATTTACATCAACTGCAACAATAAATTTTCATGGACTGAACTCTATAGTGCATAATTTGGCAGGAGGAAGGAGTGGTAGGTCCTGCCAAGTTTCATTTAAAAAAAGAGAAGGTGCGAGATGCAATAATTACTATTTTCTTTTAAAGGTAATGAATAACTCAAAATATTTATGCTGAATGTAACCAATTGCTGGAGTTGACATTGCTCTGAATAATTTGTAAAATACTTCCAGGACAATATCTTTACAAAGAGTTAAATATGAGACAATCTGTGACATTTTACACCAAACGAGTGCTATTGTCCCTCCACCATCAAACATTCCCTTCAATAACATGCTGTTACCTTTGTCACCTCTTCCCTTTGCCTTATAAGCCAAGATATAAAAAGCTGGTGACAGGCAGGAGCTTTACCATTTAGAGCTGCAAAACGTAAACTAGGCTTGGAGCATGCAGGCAGATCAGTATTTTTACCCCCTCAAATGTCAGCACATTCAGTACAATATAGGAGAAGGCATTCAGTGCAATTGTATTGAAAGTGCTATACATTAGCATGTCCCTGCTCCTGCTCAGAAAAGCTGTGTGCACTAACATTTTCATGCCACAGTGCTGAACCTAAAGTCCCAAACTCTCGGGTGAGGTGCGATTCCTGCCTGTTACAGCGCTGTACTGAACTGCAGAGCCAGACTCAGAAACATCTCTCAGAGCTTGAAGGTTTTCCAATGGCAGAGAGCTGTCAGAGCAGCTTCCACACTCCCTGCTGAGCCCAGCACAAGAGGAGGAAAGAGAAGGCCAAGTCCACAGCTTGCTTCATCCCTGCTCATCCACAGCCCTCTCAGCACGTCCTCGTGGCCACTGGCAGCCAGGGCCAGTGGCAGCAGCCAGGCTGCCACAAATTCCAGCAGGGGAGCAGCCCAGTGACATGCTTTATTGCCCAGGATCAGGGAAGCACAGCAACTGCTGCTTCCCTCTTCTCTGAGCTGCTCTGTCAGCTGCTGGGCTGTGGTAAAAGACCACAGCCTCGACACAGGAGCTGAGCCAGCAGCACAAGGCAGCACATCATTAACTCCAAGATTCAAAACGGTAGAAGCATTTTTGAAGCCACACCTTCATAGGGGCTACATAGGTGGGAATAATTAAAGGCTTTTGAATTACCATTTTAATGGCTGGAGAAAGATTAATAATCTAATGCTACCAGGAATTTTAATTTTTTTAAGCAGTCTGAAGCAAGGCTTTGAAAGGCAGAAGTGACTGACAGACATACTGTGGCTTTGCAAACAGAGCCATGCGAAGACAAAGCCCACTGGAAAGGGCTGTCAGCTTCGATCACAGAGAGCTTTAAGAGTACAGCAAGTACTTGTTTTCTCCCTGCCCCACCCATTAGATCCAGGCAGATCATTCTGAGTGCAGTGAAGACCTCTTGGGAGAGATAACTCCATCCTGTCGCCTGGCATAGGCAAACAGAAACCCCAGTAAGGGCTAACCCCAGTAATGAGAAATTAATCTCCCATTGCACTTCATTGTAAAAACATAAAACATCTTTCAGAAGCTCCACAATGCACTTAGTAGGTACAACTCCTCTCAATTTTCCACCCTCCAGTGCTGCAGAAGTGGACTGCTGCTTTAAGTAGAGGGTTTGGGGCCCAAGAAGCCATGACTCAAGTTTGATTTCTTTTAGGTCAAGTTGCTCTGGCAGCTCAGACAAAGAACAACTCACTAAAGAAAGCTGCAGGAGACCAGCCTGAAATTCACTGTCATCTTGGTTGTCTGAATAGCTCCAGGGGCTGGGAAGATGCTGAGACTGTACAAAAAGAGTTGCAGACCTTGGTCTAACTCGGTGCAAGCCTCTGTTATGAAGTGAGACAGGCAGCAGTGTGTCACATCTCTCAATGTGTCCCTGTCACACAGCCACTGTTATCACAATGCCTGCAATTTTCCTTTATCTCAGCAAATTATATCCAGCTCACACTTCATTCCTGTGCCAACTTTGTCTCTGATGGTTTGGTGCCCTCATTAATTCCTTCTCTTCCCACGTGGTTCAAGCCTAAGAGAGGATTAAAGGGAGGTGCAGTTCAAGGACAGATCCTGCCTGCCTGGACTCCACTTCCATCCATGGCCAAGCGTCCAGCCCAGCAGCAGTGCTCAAGTAACCTCAATTGCACATCAATGAGGGGCAAGTTGTTACAGCTAAATCCAAACCCTTAAACAACAGTTTTCAGACACATCAGCTCCTTCAGACAGAAAACAGTGCTACAAGCACTGGACCGAGGCCTGCCTCCCAACATGGAGATGATCTAACCATACCAATACTCAAAGCCCCATTTCTTCCTCCTGCAAACGAGGCCTTTGCTTCACACATTCACCCCAAAGCACATCACTGCTTTAACATCAGCTCATGGCAAGGAGGATTTGCCAAACAGCCCATGCTTCTGACAACCTTCAGCAGTTACTGCAAGAGAGAACCTCCATCTCCAACTTCACACAACACTTTTCAAGTTTCCCCTATTCTGTCAGAACTTCAGGTTTTTTCTCTTGTATAAGGAAAGGACTCTGCCCAGCAGGCTTTGACATCAAGCTTTCATACATCGAACAGCAGCTAAAAATGTAACAGGATTTCTTCCACAAATTCATCTATTCATCCTGTCCATTTCCTGATACTACTTCCTAAGGACTGCAGTGGGGAGAAGGCACAAAGACCCTTTAACAGCTGCTGCATGAAAAGCAACACAGAGTAAGCTGTGGAGTCACAAGGTCTCTTCCTATCCCTGGAGGCCCAGATATTTTTGGGATACCCTGCCTTAGTCATTGGTAACAGAGGGAAATAGTCAAGTTATAATGTGGTCTTATTTCAGTATTTCATGTCAAATTCTTTCACGTGGAAGGAGGTGGGTTTGCTTCACGTGGCAGTACCAGTGACACCATGCTGCAGTATCTCCTACATGTCAGAAGACATTCCTAGTGCACTCAGAAATAGGAATTCCCAAAAAATTACCACATGTACATCACCCCAGTTTGAGTACAAGCTGCATCAGGTAGCAGAAGCAATAGGAACATCAGTGATTCACACATCTCCCTGCCATGATGGAAAGATGAAAGGTCATTCTGGCAAATACAGAACCAATTTGGATCAAATCAGGCCACAAAAAATTGACATAGCGGAGCTCAAAAAGGTCTCCATTTCCCAAAGGCAATAAACACTCTGTTCTGGAGGACCTGTAAGCCTATCTCTATACACACAAGGTCCAAGGTATTCCCCATGCAGCCAAGAGCTGTCCCTATCTACAAAGCCACCCATAACTCCTGCTCAGCCATGTCTGCAACGTGACACAGGAGGAGAAAATCAAGACAGCCAGGGCTCCCGAGAAACCCACCAGAAAGACTTCATTCGCCAAAATCTGTAAGATAACAGTTTTAAGCATGACCAGCATAGGAAGAAAGATCTCTATTTCATCCAGCTCTTCCCATAAAATGGAGAAAGCAGTTATAAAATCAGGTATCTGCACAATGGAAACGAGTCCTCTCTGCACTCCCAGTCTTACTTGGTGATGCTTTCCAGGTGACCATGAAGGGATAGATTTCTCTGTGGCAGTTCTTTGTTTGTTGTCCTAAATGTGTGTGGGTTTTGTCTCACTTTCATTTTTGAAAGTATTAACTTTACTTTTTAATACCAAGACAAGATATAATTCAATTTAGTAAATATTAAAAAAAATTCTGATGCAGCCTTGCAAAACTTTCAAGTGTGCTTAATGTGTTACTGTATAAATTTAGCAAGTGGCCCTTTTCTCCTGCTTTAGCATAAGACACGAAGGAAAAGACTGCAGTGGTCTGAATAAATGTTTACAGCACATCTACATAGGCAGCTTTTAGGATCTATGAAGGCCAGAAATTCTGGTGCACCAAAACAGGGAACAATATCTAAAGCCATCTTTTTGAAGTGAGTTATATTCACATCATGTATCAAAGTAGAACAGATGAACAAGACAATTTAAACAATTACTCGGCTGCTGGAGAGATGCTGCAAGAGCCTAAATTGGGTGACCTAGTCTCAGCAATCTACACCAGATAAAAACTATAACATGAGAAAGATGTCACAAACAGTGTTGTACACGTGTGAATGTCACTCAGTTTCTTCAGAGTAAAAGCTAAGAGTCTGTTACATTTTCACTCGATACATTTAGTGCTGCAGACAGTGAATGATTATTCCCCCCCGGAAACACATCAAATTCAAATACTCCTGACAATTTGAGAATTGCTAGAAACCACCATTATTTGAGTGTACAACTCAGCCATGGATCACTGACCAAAACCTGTCACTGCTGTTGAACCCTTAGATCACCCAGCCTCTATTTTCCTACTTTTCATCATATTTTTCCTGCTTCTCATCTCCATGTAGCAAAGCAGAGAAAAACCTAAAAACCCCTCTCCCTTTTATAAAAGGCCAGAATAGTTCTACCAAACAGTTGCGTTTTCCTTTGGACTAAACCAAAGTCACTTTTTGCAGGATACCCAGTGACAAAGTTCAGAGGTAGCTCCTGGGTGGGAGGGAAATGACAGGGGGGCAAACCCCTGATTGCAGCAGCCACACCTTGAGGCATCACCCTGGAGTCCACCTGCACCCTTGTGCTGCAGGGAGTTCCCAAGAGTTGGGGCATCACCCGGAGCCATTGTAGGGCCCCCAGCACCTCTGTGATTTCAGCAGCAATGATATTTACCATCAGAGGTTAAAATCCCAGGATTTTAGACTTCAGAGCAAAGATTGTCTTTATCCACTTTGAGGAAAATTGTCTCCACAGGAGTTATTATTTCTGGCTGTCTGCAGATTTGGGATTCACATCTGGTTTGTATTATCTCTCTGCAACCACTGGGAATTTTCTTGTTTTTAAACAATGAATTTCTGGATGATGCAGTGGAAGAAACAGCCACCAGGAAAATGTGCTGGTTTGCCAAACCACCACAACACATCCCAGTCTGACTGTACAGAGTAGGGGTTCAGTGGTCCTTGGGCCATTGACACTGCAGAATAAGGTGTTTATTTGGTGAACAAATCACCCAATCTAGAGCAGCCTCTTGTCCTCCTTCCTACTGAAACACACAAGAATAACATTACTATTATTTTGGCTTCTGAATTGTTTACAAATTAAAGCTCTACAATTTCTATTAACTACCACATCTAAAGGTTATTTCTACACATCCCATACTATAAGAGAGAAGAGACCAAAGCACACCTCTTTGACTAAAAACTGCACTTCCCACAGCTAAGCAATAGCCAACTTTCAAATTACTGATGTCCTGACTTAAAAATCAAACTGACCATTAGGGGTGGAAAGGCTTCACGTCCTGTTATCCATTCCTAATTGTCCCCTACCAAAGTTCACTTCCAAAACACACTCCCCAAAGCAAGATCACAGCACTGTAGAGAGGAGGGCTTGAAGTTCTCCCACAGTATTCCTAAAGAAATATGAAAGTACAGTATTTCAGAGGCATACTGGAATCCAGTTTAACCACAATACCTGCCAGCATGGCTATCAATGCATTAATCAGCTACATGAAAATTACACTTGAATGCTGTAGGACAGCCAAGTTCTCCCAATATATATCCATCAGCTCCTTCTTAAATCAAGACCTTGCTACTGGAGGTGAGCTCCTGCAAAATCCCACATGCAAGTATTGGTGATGTTTATGTGCAGATAGATACTCATTTTTCAGAAGTTATTTACTCTTAGCATGGGTAAAGAGGCAAAAAATTAAACTTTGATTCCCTGTCAACAACATCCTAAGATTAAAAAAAAAAAAAATGAACCTATCTGGCATAAAAGCACAGCAAGAATATTGTTCCTAGAGTGTCTTCAAAGCCACACTCAAGCGGCTGTCCCAGCACCCCGCAGCCCACATTCTGATTTTGAAAAGACACCAAAAACCCCCCAAGCATTTTATATGGCAGCACAGGCTGATCTAACTCAGCATATGAAACGTGTTGCTGCTCCTCTCACCCTGCAGAGAAGCAGAAGTAGAGCAGCAAACAAACTAATAGCTGGATTGCTGCCATGCCAATAGTTCAAGTGCATGCAACTCTAAACCTCTTCCCAGGCTTTTTTTTTTTGTTTTTACACAAAACCAGGACAGTATCACATTTATTGTGCTGCAATAGGAGAATCTGGTTATATTTGACCAGTGTATTATTTCACCTGGACTAACTAAAATATTCAGTTACACAACAGCTAATCATGAACAGAAGATAAGCTCAGAGATAAAAATAGGGAGAAAGACAGAGAGACCTTGTAACAGTTAATCAGCATGATTCATTTGTCAGCCTGCCATACACAGCACCACCTGAAAAAGAAAGCCTTGAAGTTCCCTCCAATAAATCTTTTCAAGCAATAAAACCTCTTGGGTTGGTTTTACTTTAGTTTTATTTCTAAGCCATTCATCAAACTCCTGCTAATCCCCAAATACACAGAAGAATCAGAGTCCAAATGGGGAAGAGGTACAACATACCCTGAGTGTCACCCAGCCCAGATTAGCATGGCAGTGACCCCTCACAGCATGTCAGTCTTGTTTGACTTCCATAAAGAAATGTGCCCAAGCAGATTCCTGCAGCACAGCTTCATCTGAGGGCTTCTGAGTGTGGCCCTCTGTCCTCAGCGCTCTGGCTGCTGCCCAGGTACTTAACTCACTTCACATGAGCCGGATCTCTGGGATTTCAAATCCTCACTGGGATCACCGTGCTACGCAGGAAACCTCAGCAGGGACAGTAGCAGCTGGCACGGGAGAGGGGGACAGGGACAGAGACAGGATAGTGAGGGCAGGGAGCTGCCAACTCCTTGATAAGGCAGGCATTGGTGATTTTGGAGGAAGATGGGCACCATTTGTAACCAATTGTTACTGTGGTATAGAATGTTCATGAAAATAAAACTGATTTTATCGTCTCCTTCGTCTTTGTCATAAGGCCCCAGACACTTCCCATCAGCCCTTGCAGGATGAAAGCAAAAAAACCATCACTTTGGGCAATGTGGGAGACTTCAGCATTTATTCCTGAACAATTGTGTCTATTCAAGTCTCAGACTCGCTCTGGCTGTTAATTAGGAAAGTAAACAATAAAAAAAATGACAATTTAAGCCTTCACTAGATATCTGGCTTTCTAATCTCCTCTAGAGAATACTGTCAAACTCTTCTCCTGTCCAAAGCAGGGATTTACACTTCCACACCAAGCCAGCTCCCCAAACCTTAATTGCAAGTGGCATTAAGTTCAAGGCGGGTGTAGGCAGAGCAAGATTCAGCAGCAGCAAAATTTCATTAAGCCAGTTTTTCACGTGTTAACTTAATACACCCATTTAAGATGATGCATAATTTAGAAGTATTGAGCAGCTCCACTGACAGAAGTATGTTCTCTGATCTCACCAGTGATTTATAGCCCCACTTCTGGTCTACAGTGCCCACAAAATTACATTTGGGACCCAATATTCATCCTCTGGGCTGTGCCACAGGCCTGGCTGTCCAACTTCACATGTGCTAATTACAGTCATTCACTCATACTGTGTCTCTAATTTTATCAAGTTGCTTTCTCCAAGGCATAACATGAGCAGAGTTTGGATATTTAGCGTAACCAGTTGAACATTTTTTTCTGCTGGATGGCTGCTTGCTTCGTGCTGGCTGTTCCAGGCCTTAATGAAAGCCCTTCAATTTTGACCCCTCACAGCTGATCTTGCTCTGGCCTGAAGTTCACCCCAAGTACAGCTGCCCCACACTACAGACAATATTTGCAGTTCAGCCATCACTTGGTGTGCTTTCCTTTAGAGCCAGATACTTTAAGCTGACCCAGGGGACCAAAGTTCAGTTATTTTAAAACACTTCCTCTCAGAGCATCTCAGGCACAGCTGCAAGATTTCCACCTGCCTTTCCCATCAGGCATGACCAATATTACAACCCCTAGCATTAAGCAAAATGGGAAAACCATACAGATATTCCTACAGATGAAGAAAGGTCCCAGCTGCACTACAACTTGAAACTGTGCAGCACACACACATCTGGATAAAATGGAACACAGCATGATGAACTCCATTAAGGAAACATGTTTCATCCCTCAAAGGCATGTCAGCTTGCCTTCTGCCAACAGCCAAAACAGCTTGCATCACAGGTAGGAAACCATACAACTTGCCCTCTGTATCCCACTTCTCCAAATTTTCCAGACTGCTGTGCCTAGTGCAATGAGATAATCCAAACCCTTTTCTATGATAAAACACTACACAATAGTTGGAGCAGCCCCAAAATATAGGGATGAAACACATGCAAATGAGGTGATGCACAACCACAACCTTAAGCTGCAGCAATGACACAGCTCCGATTTCTTTGCTGAAGCATGAGCAAAATGCTCCAATGAGCAGGATGAAAATGGTCACAGCAGGTTTGATCCAGTTCACTTCCAAATGATTCAATATGAATCATATTTTCTTCAGACCAGCAGTTTGAATTTTGTGAACACAGTATTTCTGCTGAGTGCAGTAAAAAAAACCCCATACCACACACAAATATATTCTCTCTAATCTTTACCACATCTACTAGTTTTGCTTTTCCACTCCAGCCATCCAAATGGAGAACCATCTCTCTTCAATTCATAAAATATTACACAGTATCTTCCGAGAAACTGAGATTTAACAGGTTTCTGCTGCTTTAACAGATACATTTCAATTTCACTAGACCAGAAGATAACTAAATCAGCCAAGCAAACCAACTGCAGGTTACAGATGAACACAGTTCTGTCAATTACTTCTGGCAAAGTGAAAAGCTACCATGCAATTGACAAGTAAGTTGATTTATTACTCTAAATTCCCAGAGCTGCCTCAAGTCTTACCTCAAAAAACAGTTAGTCAACAAGCAACCAGCTATGAAATCAAAACTGTCTCCAATGAAGACAATGATTCTTGTTAAATCAGAATTTTAGTTGAGACTGGAAGCTGAAATTTAAGACTTCTTTCAGAGAGAAGAACTCCACCTGAATTATTTCCAAATGTTTCTTTCCTTTTAATCCAAAATAACCTACAAAAGCCAGTCAGTTTGATCGAAACTATGAATACTTCTTTTATTTTCTAATTAAAAAAACGTTTTGGCAAAAAAAAAATTACCTCTCCTTGTTCAGCCATAAGAGGACAAACTTACTCCAGCACAGCAGCAGCAATGCTTATAATGGCATTGTACCAGAAGAGAGCCAAGCTTACAGAACTCCCAAGAAAGAAGAGGCTGTTCCAGCAGCAGTCTGTGGCTAGGATTGTGTATATTACCCACAAGCAGTATATTCTATTTTCAGCACATATTTAGGATTGCAAACTTCAGTCTTTTTAATGCAGAACAGACCAACTTAGCATCTTCTCCTACTGAACTACACCACACCTTGACACCAGGAGAGAGGAAAATGTGGTTTAAAAACATATCCCAAACAAGACAGCAGCACAGAAAGCCACAAATTTCAGTGATCTGTCAAATCACAGGCCATTAGTTAACTGGGTTTTGCCTACAGAAGAAGTTTTTCCATTATTTTCATTTCTTCTTTTTTTTAAAATGAAATTATTCAAATTCAAGTGTTGATCTTGCAGTTAACCTAAAAAAAATAAAAAATCAGAGCTGGAAGGACTTTTTATTAAATTGCTCAACTCTGCCTATGCAGTGCTCTTGTTAATTTGTAGCTCTGCAAGAAATAAAACCAGTGGAAGTTTTCCAGCTTTCCATCAACTACACTTTGCAGATGAATGTTAACATTTAGAAAGATATTCCCTATATTAGAAATTTCAACAACCCAAAATTCACCAAAATTTGGCCTAATCATTGAATATAGACATAGTATAGAGAATACAAACAGTTGAATTCTGCATTTTAAATAAGCTCTCACCTTTACTTTCCTCTCTTTATGCCCTCAGCAAGTTATGGGATGAGACTCTGCGCTCAGCTACTCTATTTCAATTTATGACCAAGTAAGAAAAACATAAAATACCTGTGGATTTGCCCGTTTTTATGCAGGTAGTCCAGTCCCTCCAGCACCTCCTTAAGGATTGTGGCTATACAGGCTTCATCCAGGACACCAGTCTTGTGTTCTCCTTTGGCCACAATGTGCTTAATAATATCCAAAACAGAGCCTAGAGAAGAGTTAAACATCTTAGTTTAAACTAGAAGAACTGATTCAGTGAAGTGTAATTTATCATTGTTTAATATACAAGAAATTCACTGATGGTGGTCAGGATCAGAGTCAGATGTTGAAGCTTTTGCTGCAGCAAAGCAGAGGCAACAATGCACCCCTGGGGGCAGAGACTCAAGGTGGGCTGTAAAACCCCTGTGAACACAACTGAGAAGTTATTTGAACAAGACAAAATGTACAATGTACACACACAGGACTCTTGGAAGGCTTCTAAGTAGATACTGATGCTACAGCTGGCTTAGTGCTGAGTACTGGAGATGCTGAAGGGGGAAATGGAAAAAGCAGGGGGCTGCCAGGACTCACAAGCTTGATAAAATTAGGCACTCTTTTTCAGCTCCTACAAACTCTGTGCAGAGGAATAGCAGGAAAAATCTCATCTGTCAAGGGCTGGTACAACCCTAACAGGGAAAAGGGTAGAAAACATTAAATAGAGAACAAATGAGGCTGAATTCTGACAATAAGTCCCTTTTCACTGTGTACAAAACTGGAATAGCTTAGATCCTTCCCTAGAATTATGTTTAGTCTCTCTTCCAAGCATGGTGTGAATTACATCATCTTCCATGACAAACCAGGCTTTAGAGAGCAAACCACTTCTCCAAACTGCACCCAGGAATAAACAGAACCAGTGACTTGCACCAGGCCTCTTGTGCAAGGCCCTGCTTTTCATAGACACGGGGTACTGCCCTGTTTGTATTTGCATCTGGACTGAAGATACTTCTCAGAACTTTTTATTGCTCCAGCATGGGATGGCTAAGCCTCTTTTCCAAAGCCTGTGCCATTTAGCCCCTTCAAACTTGGGTTTCTATAGTTTAATGACTGGATAGGGACTAGTAGGGTATTTACAGCTACAAAGCAATGTCAGCAGTACTGGGAAGCCCTTAAAGAATGAGAAAAGCAGGCACAACTGGAGAGCACAAATTGCAGCTTTGCCTGTCTTGAACAGGAAACTTACAGGGAAAGAACATTACAGTACTAACTCAGCTAGTTTAGAAAAGCTGAGTTCAGTTTTAAAATCATTTAGAGAAGTTCATTCTTCCAAACTCACAATCAAAAAAGAGAAAGTTATTTTTGGATCTGAAGAATAGAAACTCTCATTAATTTGGTCCATGGGAAAGTTAGAAGTTTCACCTTGTAAATTCCTGAAGCAAGTGAAAAATACAGTGGAGGTTTTTTGAATTTCTTCTCACCCTCCAGGTTCAGGTGGACAAAAACCCCCTTCCTCTTTAACATTTATTTTATTAACTTATTTTATTAACTATCCCAACTGAATTTCTAGGCCAAAACAATTGCACAGATCAGTTTTCACTTAGGAGAGTATTTTCCTTTTGGACTCTGCTACAAAAGCAGCAGCTACAAGGTTTGAATTCAAACACCATGTGGAAAGGCTCATTTTGCACAACTCAAACTGCACAGGAAACAATTACATGGGTGCACAGTGTCCCTTAGATTGTGAAAAGCAGTATATGCTGAGCTCATCTAAAAGCCTGCTGCAGCAAGCAGTCACTATTTCTCACTTTCCATCTTCTCTGGCTCACTGGCACCAGCTTCACCTGGACACCAAGACATCCAGTAAACCCAGTGGAAATAAATTGAGGGATAAATTGGTTGCCCTGAATGGCACCTTCAACTTCTTCTTACCAAAAAGATCTTTGCTTAGTTCAAGACATTTGCAGAGGACTCTAACAAAAATAAGAAAAAGACCTCAGAGGAAAATTTCAAAAAATGCAGAAATGAAGTTACATAACATTGCCCCAACATTTTATGCAAGAATACTCAGTGTTCAGCCTTTTACCCCACCCAAGCAGAGAAACACACTCATGTTAAGTGAATTTTGACACAGGTCTTCGCCAAAGGTTTCACCCAGACATAACTCAGGTTGTTTTGACATACTTTGGACTTCCTGCACCAGAGCAAGAGTATCTTTACTGAAGAAAGCTAAGACTGCAGATGTTGGAGATGAACCCCTTTACTGAAATCTCACCTTTATGTTCTGAGAAAATGATCTTCTGTTGTGTGTCATGAGGACTCACCTGGGCTTCAGCCTATCACATTTAAAGAGTACATGCTTACTAACTTTTGAGGCTTCTTATTCTGGACAAGAATTTTTGTGACATCAAAAAAAAAAACCCATGAAAAAAGCCCCTCCACATCTACTGTTCAGGTTTTTCCTCTGAAATGTGCCTTAATCTGGAGAACAAACTGTCACTTGTTTTAGAAGTCCAGTGAAAATATGTGGCTCTTCACGTACTCGCTTTGTCCTCTTTCCACCCACAACTTGCTTAGCAGACTCTGTTCACAAACATTTCCCTTCTCCTGCAAAGGGCTCAGGGAACATGAGGAGGCAGATCATATGGTGCTCAAATGCATTTGGTCAAAAAATCCTCTATTTAGCCAAGTTAGAGGTTGTATTTAACCCTGACAGGGGGGTGGAGGGTAGACAGACAAGAGGGCATGCACAGAGCCAACCCTGGTTGTGAAAAGGCTGATTCACACTCAGGCTATATCTGCTCCCAGTCCTGCCTGACACTTTTAAGCACATTTATTTTAAAACCACTTTCAAATTGAGATGTTCATAAAAGTGGTGGAATTTGCCAGTCCTCTACAGAAAAGAGAACAGCAAAAAAGGATCAGCAAAATATTCACTGCAGGAAACGGCAGAAAAGCAACCCAAGAGCCATCTTGTGCTGAAGAAAGTGTTCTTAGGCTCATCCCCTTTGTCTGCTCAAGGTTTGGCCACTTGCACCACAGCATCATGAAGCTGTAATTTTTCCAACTCACAAATCAGTAAGTTTGGGAGTTGGTTTTGACTCAACAGCAACTTCATTAAGCACAGCACCAGGGAATACAAAGAACAAAGCCAAACTGCATTTCCCAGCACTACTCCATGCAGTGTTCCAGCAGTCTGGCTCAGTAAGCCTGGCATGGAGCAACAGAATAACCAAATCCCCAAGCAGAAACCCACACCCAAGGTAGGAACTACTTCAAAAGGAGAAGTCATGGGAATTTCACTGTCAAGGAAAACACCTCCTGCTAGAAGGCCAGGACTAGATTGCAACATTAGGCTGATAAATTTAACGCAAAGTTGATCCCAGGGGTCCCAGTTACATGTGTGACACACTCACTAGGGTAAGATCTCTAGTGCCTCAGGATACACAAAAATTTCCACTACTCCGTTATACCAGACCAAGAGATCAGGGAATCAGAATCTAAAGGGTACAATGACTTTTGCACAGTGACCTGTTCCCAATCCAGCAGTACAATGACTGCTAAAATTAACTGGAAACTAATTCATCTGAACTGGAACTGAGGCCTAAACCACACCAGAGGATGTGCTTAACCTGACCACACTTCCAGGAAACACCAGCATGACTGCAGAGACTGCCAGCTTCAAACCAGTTTATGACTAACTGGGGAAGAGACAGCACCCCCAAACACAGCTGGAGCTCTGCTTAAATGCAGTTTCACTATGGATTTGTGCTCCATGTGCAAACTGCTCAGTCTCACTGTAAGACAGAAACTAGTGGCCAGAGGATGAGGTTCACACTGGAAATAAGGTACCCTGCTTTGTATTAACAGTTACAAGACTTTCAAGGAGAACACAAATCCACCATAATGTCTCCAGAAAAGAAAAAAATACCTTTGACTCCTCCCTAAAATAAAACTCCCATTTTAGATAATGCTATGAAGCACTCTGGTGTGTATTATAGATGGCATTAGACTTGATTACAACAACTCCCTCATGATTTTTCTCATTAAAAATTCACAAAAGTAGCAAGTACAGACTCAGAGTACAGGAAGGTGAACCCTAAGTCAGAGAAAGGGAAAAAAATTAAGTTTGGCTGAGGCTGAGTGGAAAGCTCTTCCAAGCCCAGAAGGGCCACATACGAAGAAAAGACAAAACAAGACACAGAGAAAAGGGTCAGAACTGGAGTCTAACCATAAATATAAATAATGCTGTCATTAACAAGGATGTTTAAAGAAAACTGGTGATGAGCAACCAATCTCAAAGCCCAACAGAAGACAAAGGAAAGGAGATAACATTTAGTGATTGATATGGAAAAAATGCAGCTAAAACAAATTCCTGCCCATCAAATATACACTGTGCAGCACATCAACAGGAAATCTGAGATACTGTGCAATCTGATGAAGCATTTAGCATGACTTGTCATTCATCATCCCAGTGTCTCAGTGCACTCTGACACCAATGGTCATGGAAATGCACCTATTTAGTAAAGAGTAAGCTCTCAGTGCAAAATATACAGCAGCTGAGAAGGAAGTGCTTTTCTGCTCTAACTCACAAGCTTCCCAGTCTGCTCCAAAAGCTGCTAATGCAGTAGCTCCCAAGGACAGCACAAATCACAAGGAACCTGTACACAGACTTACCCTCAGCTGAGAGCCCAACCTGTAACTACTTGTAGGAGAAGGATATTCAGGTTTTGGATATTGACATCAGGCAGACAACTGCAATGGACAGCCTTGGATCCCATCAAAAGCAGTCCTGATTTGCACCCCACACATCCAGTAAAACTGACTCTTTCAACACCATGAATCATGTGCTACTCCAAAGATACCAGGCTACGTATGGCAACAAAACGAGATTAAAGCTCCACGGTTCACCACCTCACTGTTGTGGCCCTGCACCCACTTACACAGCCATGCTATAAAATGGGATCACTGCAGTAACTGGAAATCCAGTCTTCCAGGCAGGGTGGAGACCAAACAGCCCGGAACTCCTTAAACTAGCTTTGCTTCTGAAGAAAACTTCTGTGTAATTGCACCCTCGGGGCAAGAAGTCCTAATTGTTCCACTGATTCACTTTCAACAGCAAACCACCACAAGCACTGACTGAGGCTTCCTGTTCCAAATCCAGAGCATGATTCCTTGACCTCACCTACACCAGCAAGCCTGTGGAATGGCATTTAGGAAGCCTGTTTCTGACGTTTCTCCTCAGCAGAGGAAGAAAACATCCACAGTCAGTGACACTGATGCTTAGTGCTTCAGCACATCAGGGATGAAGCAGAGAAGGGCATGAAAACCTGAGCAGAAAGGAAAGCTTGTATGGAACAAGATTATAGATAAATGCAGGAGTATTCCTGCTGGAATTCTACATGCCCCCAGAGGAAGAAAAAATGTACAGCAGAGCTGATTGCTATGGGAACCATATCTTGCATGTTATAATATAACTTAAGTGACAGAACCAAGATACACTAAGTTAAATGCAAAGGAAACTCCTCGTTAAATTTTGTCTGGGAAGCAGAACGGAAAAATTTAATCTCTAACTTCCAACCTGACAAGAAAAAAAAACCAAAACAAAAACCAAACCCAGGTGGCAGTACCCGCATGGATTGGCCATTTAGAGGCCTGGCACAAATAGGCTTGAAAACAGTGCTGGGGAATCACCACACAACTTTGTGAGAACCAAAACCTGCCCCAAACGACAAACACTGATGCTGAACAGGCTGAACCTTTGAGATGGGGGAGTTGACAGATTCACTGCTGCTTCTTTTAAGACATCTCAGCATTAGCCAGTGGTTTCAGTGAGCCTGGCTGTCATTAGAGCCAAGAATTAAATCTGCACCTTGTCAGTCTCTGGAAAACAGTTGAAGAAAATGCAAAAGAAGGAAGAACTGCTTCAATTCAGTGCTTTTGGGACTGAGGAATACAGACACAGCTAGAGAGTAGCAAAGTAAAGGAAACAAAACAAAGAAAAAGACATTAACCTTGGTTAAACCTCCTCAGAGGGAAAGCTAAGTTGATAGAAATATCAACTTTTGCCTCCTTTCCCCCAGGGCATGTGCATGGATGCAGAAGAAATAAGGAAAGATTAAGGCAGGCTACAAGATAATACAATAAAGGGATCAAAACAACCTATTGCTGTTGTGATCAACACATTTACAGGAGAAAATCTGAAGACAAGCTATTTTTTCACACTTTTCTTATTAGTTAGGAGTGGCAGTGTAACTACACACTCTGCATTCTACAATCATCTACAGTCCCTGCCATCCCCTGCTTCGGACTTATCCCATCCTTAATTGCTTGATATTAAGTTGTGTTTCTACAAATAAAATCCAAACCCCTCCAGATGAATTAAAAATAGCATATCTCTCCCCTAAGAAAATAATTCAATATAAACATGAATATTTCTAAGGACCTGTGGTTTATGCTTTGATCATAACTCTGTTG
>VWZS01008170.1:343345-464003 GCA_013397075.1 Rhabdornis inornatus | reverse complement strand
GAGATTAACACAGCAGAAGCAGAACAAAATGTCCTAACTCTCCGGTAGAGAACTAAGACTTGCCTACCTCTTTTGGTCTGGCATTCTGAACTTCAGATCAAAGGTTGAAGTAAGAAGTTGATTAGCTAATCTTAAAAACTTTCAGAAACATAAAAGGTTTAACTAGTTCAGTACAGCAATCCCCTCACCAGAATTCATAGGAGCCTTCAAGAGGACAGAATATCTAAGAGTCCTATCTGGAAATGTTAAAGTATTTAAAGGATTTGCATAGTTTAAAAATATTTTGGAGGTTTCATCTGCTGCAGGCTAGGACAAGAAAACTTGTTGTGTGATGTAGCAAGTCACCAGAGCCAGCTGTTTCATAGGAGCAACTGTCTTATAGAGTTATCTACAGCCATGGGTCACCTGTGAAATGAGAGCTCTTGTTAAAAGCACGGAGAATTTAGAAGAGCAAGCAGGTCACAATTAGTAAGAGCACAAGAACAAAAGCACAGCTGCTCCTCTTGCTCCTAAAAAGCCACAGGAGTTTGAAAGCAGGACTGGGCTTCAGCAGGCTTTTAAGAGGCACGAATAAAATTCATGACAGGAGAATGCCATGGAGGCAAAGAGCAGGTCAGCAGTCGTCTAGAAATAGCTATTGGATTTTAGTTTGGAGTAACACTGGACTCAAAGGCTGGGGTGTCGAGTGCTCAGAACCCTATAAACTTCCATCATTAGAGAAAAGGGTCTGCAATTCCTACTGAAGGGAACAGGAAAAGCAGACACTTCACAAACCTGACACAGACACACATCACCAGACCTGAAAGAAGCTGTCAGTAACTGGACACACCAGCACCCCTTGTCTCTACCAGCTGCATGTCATCACAGCCACGTTTCTGCCATCAGCAACTCCACACCTGCTTTGGGCTCAGTGCTGCCAGCTCAGAGGGCTCTGAGTAGCGGCTCCCACCAGCCTGGCTGGGCTCTGATGCACATCAGCTCCCCAACACTATCTCCTGGCTGCTGACAACTTTCAAATATAGAAATCTCCCATTAACAGAGTACTTGTGGAGACAAATAGTTCTGTTTCAGTGACAATGTCAGTCAGGTAATTAAGGCACCTTTGTGTGCCTTACTACTCTGGTAGTCAGAGGAGTAACACTGTTAGACAATAGCAATTCATGGATTTAGAGTATTTTCCCTTAGAGACATTTCTAAAACACTTGCGTGTATGACCAAGTTAGGATTTTAACAAATACTGCAGTCAGAAAATAAATTAAATTGCACTTATAGCAACAACAAAAGAGGCTTGAAATACAGATTGGGCTGTCTTGTGGGCTGTTTATCAAATTAATAAGGTCAGTGTTTGCAGGCTGAAATTAAAACTAGTTTCAGCCTGAAATCACACCAGCGTACACTGACAGAAGAGAGACAATAAAATTCTGAACTTTACCCAGAATAAATTCTCAAATACAAAAGCTGTGATCAAGATGCAGAATGGACATCAATGTACTTATTGGGATGTACAAATCTTTTTCAACAGCTAAACAAAATGAAAGTGTTAGGCTGTACCCTGTTTTGAGTCTGTTTTGGTGGAGGGTTTTTTGTTTGCTTGTTTGTTTTTTGGTTTTCTGGTTTAAAAACCAGCCCAAAAGTTTCTCCTGTTGAAAAACCCAGATCATTATTTTTCCCACTGGATGACAGATGACCATGAAATGAGCCACTTTATTACTGATAAGAACTAAGCTCAAAGGAATGAGAGGCAGTTTTAGAAGTGTCTCTTGTTACATAAATCACTCAGCCTAAGACCAACTGAAAATAGTCTCATTAAAAGTGAATGAAAAAGCTCTTCAGTCAGAAAGCTCCAATCACAAGTTTTTTCCCCCATCCTTAAGACTGTGCTGTAGAATTTGCCTGTGAAATTTAATATGAGTTTCCTGAAGCCCAGTTATAAAAAAGTATGAAGTAAAAAGTATATAAAAGAAAACAGCTGAAAAATACCTCAAAAGGTATCCTCCAGGTCATTCTCAAAGTCTATTTACTTTAGTAATTCCTCCAGCCTTCAAATGATTCCTTTTAAGAGAGAAAATTTAACGCTGACTCACAGAAATGTTGGGGAGAGGGAAGAATTAGACTCTTACTGGTCTGTCTTCTACCATATGACTCTACTCTTCAACATATACAACAGAATAAGAAGTAGGGAGATTTCCTAGCATTGCTTTCCTGCAAGTCCCCCACTAAATGCCAGAGCTGCACAAGGGTCAATTATTAGGCTGAAGAACATAAAAGCCCATCCAATGGGAATATTAAATGAGAAGCAGGTCATCATCCACACCAGCAAGAGGCTGGTTCTGAAGCAATAATTATTTTTCCAGAATTTTTCCAGTGTAGTCTTTACATCTGTGGTGCCTTGATAATGATGGTCTGACTTTTCCCCAGCTTTACACAAAAAAAAACCCACCTCCACAAAAAATTGAGAACAGAGACAACACTTGGAGGTTCAAAGATGAGCCTCACTGTGACTCAATTCTGATAGAAACTGCTGTGAAATGACAGAGGCAGCTGTGCATTTTCTTCAAAGAGCTTGTGTACTCTCCTGGAAAAGGCCAAACCCATTGCTGCTGCTCTCCAACACCCCTGAAATGCCATTTCCTCATGTTGTGGAAACTTTCCCATAGATACACTTTTCATACACACAGCAACACTGCTTGCTCTAAGCTGGCAGGGGATTCTTTTCCACACACAGTCATCACATCTTTAATGACCTGTTACATGTCTCTCTAAGAAAACAGAAGGTACTGCTTTATGACACATGAGACATTAAAAACCCTTTACGATAGACTTAAGGTTGGCATGGAATTCAATTTCCCTTAAGAGAACTGCTAAAATTCTCTAAAGAACACCTTCAAAGAGACATGTTTTATGGTGATTGTTGAGCTCTTGTGCAAAATGCAAACAGGTTTAGCCAGATTTTTCCACATCATCTCCAGGCATTTTACAGTCCTCAAAATTAAGCCAAGAACAGAGAAGCCAGGTTGGGGTTTTTTCAAAAGCAAAAAAATAGGGTGGTTTTTTGTTTTGGTTTTTTTTTTTTTTTCCAGTTTTCAATTCCTGTTCACTGCAGTGCCAGGAAAATGAAGTCTTCCTAAAGACAGGCCCAGGATTTAGCAACAGCTCTTTGTGCTAACATCCAGAACTTGATTCCATTCCTTGTCTCAATTGTAACTTAAACAGGGATCCTGGAAAATATTATGACTTCAAATAAAATATTACTGATATAAAATTTTCAAACTAACTCTCTCAAAAAAAAGTTGTTTCTCCAGTGTCTGAGAGAATAAATCTGAGAGAAAAGGGAAGTTTCCCTGGCTCTGTGTTAACCAGGCAGTGACTTTCAAAAGCCAGTTAGGTGTTACTACTGATGGACAAAACATGAGAAGCTATTTCTGAGCTGAAGGAGTTGCAATCAAATATTACTATTCGTACAGAATGGCTGGAAAAATGCCTGGTGGGAAGGGACCTTGGGGTGCTGTGACAGTGGCTGAATGTGAGCCTGAGTGTGGCCAGATGGGCAAGAAGGCCACTAGCACCTGGCCTGGGTCAGCAATAGTGTGACAGCAGGACCAGGGCAGGGATTGTCCCCTGTACTCAGCACTGCTGAGGCCACACCTCAAACCCTGGAGTCACTTTCGGGCCCCTCAGGACAATACAGACATTGAGGGGCTGGAGTGAGCCCAGAGAAGGGAACAGAGCTGGGGAAGGCTCTGGAGCCCCAGGAGAGGCTGAGGGAACTGGGAAAGGGGCTCAGCCTGGAGAAAAAGAGGCTCAGGGGGACCTTCTCACTCTCTAAAACTCCCTGACAGGAGGATGCAGCCAGGTGGGGGTCGAGCTCTGCTCCTAGGGAGCAAGCAGTAGGACAAGAGGAAGTTGCCTTGAGTTGCACCAAGGGAGGTTTGGATATTAGCAAACATTTCTCCATGGAAAGGGTTGTTCAGCACTGCAACAGGCTGTTTGGGGAGATGGTGGAATCACCATCCCCACAGGCGTTCAAAAGACATGTGGATGTGACAGCTGGGGACAGGGTTTTAGTGGGGAACTTTGCAATGCTGGGTTTATGGTTGGACTTTCTGATCCTAGAGGTCTTTTCCAACCTGAAGAACTCTACAATTGTATGAAATGTCTTCATTCACAGATAGGAACCTTAAGAGGCAAACAAGGGAGAGAGGAAGGAGGGAGGACAGGTTTTTACGCTGCCTTTAGGGTAAAGAAATTGGACCACTCACCTCCACTAAGTAACTTCATCACCAGCCAAAGCTCATCTTTCACCACAAACGATGTGTAGTAAGATACAATGTTGGGGTGATGGCATTGACTCATGGCTTGAATTTCTTTCTGTAGAGAAAAATAAAACATTAGCAGTTGGACGCAGTGCTTATTACTCCTCAGGCACTGAGGTAATCTTCCTCAAGACACAAAGACGGTGCAAAGAAAAAAGGATACCTAGAAGGTAAATGCAGAAAATCCAGAAATACTCTAAACACTCAGATTGCATCATACTAGAGCCAAAAATTTTAGGGTGTTCTTCCTGTCTATCTAGAAGAAGAAAAAGTTAACCAGAAAACCCATGGTAGGGTGAAAGTGGTGGCAATCAAAATACCTGCATGCAGCTACAACAGAATATTCCCAAAAATTCACTCTGGTTTGTGATCTAGGAAGTTCATGCTGACTTCTTGCAGTTAAATACTATGCAACAGATGCTTAATCTGTTGAAGACTATCGTTTGGATGAGAAAGGGAAATATTGGCCTCTAGGGAAAAAAGGCCTCTTATTCCTAATGTTTCTTCCCAGCAGGAAAGCAGATGGCTTAGCTCAATGAGGTTGAAGGCACAAAGGACAGCTGTATCCTTTGTCGCACTGGAAGAAGAGAGAGATCACTTTGGGATTAGAAAGTCAGTAGCTACTACCAGTTGAGGACAATATGAAATATGTTGACATATTAAATTGTTTTGAGTTTTGACTGTGCTTAGTCTTAGTTTTGGTTATGGGTTCAGGGTGGAGGTTTTCCAGGTTATGGAGGAAACAGCACCACAGAAAACATTGACTGATTTATTTATGCAAGCACAAATCATCAGTTTGGACAGAAAGACTCACAGTTTCTTGGCTGTCCATAGACAAAAGCCATCCACTGAGTCAAGCCTGGAACCCTGCACCACACCCAGCTGAGCCTTTGTGCTTCAGCCAAGTCCCTGAACCTGAAAAACTGTACCCACCCCACACAATCACCCCCTCATACCCTGAACTTCTGCTCTCAACTACAGCATTCCTTCACAGGACACAAGAAGGAGAGCAAAGGCCATTCACCCCCTCATCCTTCACTCCCTCTAAGCACAAGACTTCCCTGGCACTGAAGTACAAAAAAGAGCTGAGAAGAATTCACTCCTGCCCATGGACACCCCACAAGAGCAGCACATTTTCCTCCTGCTCCTGTACATAGCTCTGCTTGTGACTGAGTTCAGAGTAAAGCCACTGCTTCCCTTTGGCAAGGCCTGAGCTGGCAATCACAGCTCCAAAGGAACGGGCTCATGTTGATTTATCCACTTAGCACTGCTTTTCAGTGAGCAGGTGCATTTGAGGAATCCAAAGCAATTGGTTCCTCTTTCTGCTTCCCCAGGAGAGGCACCAACTTTCCAGGAAACTTAACAAGTAGATTAAAGAAGAATCCTTCTAAACAGGAAAGGATATTTGAAGAGTGGGGAATAAGCTATTCATCTCCATGTAGCATACTCCGACTAAAAAAAATACTCTGAAAATAAATACAGCCTAAAGCAATATATTTTGCTTACTCTGACAGCTCTAGCTCCCTTCCTTGCAAACTTTTACTTGTGTCAAGTCATTTTTCACAAAGGAAATAAATCAGCAACTTTGGAGTTTTCTGTAGTTCTCTCTCTCAGACACTTGAAAAATACTACACAAGATCAAGTGGCACCAGAGGAAACCAGGGTAGAAAGTAGCAAGTGGGACTGATCCATCCCATCGGTCAGACCTGCTTCAAATCCACCACTTTCAGAAGTTATCTAGGGGAGCTGGCTTCATATTTTTTCAGCTAGACTGCTCAAAATATTTTGAAGCAGCTCCCTGGGAGATTGAAAGAGTAATACGAGAAATATATACAAACATTGCATATTTAATATATATTTGTGTATGCTACTGCAGTACAGGAGATAATGAGATAAAGTCTGGACCAAGTTTACTTAAGATCCTAGATGAGATGTTTGCCATTTAAACAGCCCTGTACTACAGAATTTTTCAGGCATTTGGTGACACTTAGTTACCATTTTATTATTATTTTCCAAGAACTTCCTCTCTCATTCACTACCACAGTCTGCTCCCTGGGCTGGGAAACACAGCTAAAAAAACAAACAGCTCAAGTCTGTCATGTGCACCAAAGCATAAAGAGGGAAAATAAATCATCACAAACCCGATCTGTGCAATTAAACACCTCTGTCAGCCAGTGGATGTATAATACAGGCAGATTAATCCATTTCTCACACAGTGTAGCACAGCTCTGAATAATTAATTGCATCACAACCCACGATTTGCAGTGTTTTTACATTATTACTAATCAGAAGGAGCAGCAGCCAGGCAGACTTTCCTTCGTACCCACACACCCCATCTCATTTTCAGCAGTTTTCTAGGCTAATCTCACACTGGCTACATCAAAGCCTTGGTTCCTGTTCTCCCCCAAAGAGGGTACCAACATCCTGAAAGCTCAACCCATACAATTGTTCTAAGTGATAGTGGCAAATCACAGGGTCTTTGTGGTTAAAATGCTTCCTGGCATAACTGAAACCAAGCCAATTCTGTCACACATCCACAGTCTGCTCCAGCAGTACAAAGGCAGGGGCTGAAGGGCTGTAGCTAAAGCAGGAATCTCACTCAAGGATCACTGGGCAGCTCTGCTCAAAAGCATACTTAGAGCAGGAAGGGATAAAATGCAGCAACAACCATTTTGTGTGCAGTAAACTCAGCTTTAATGCTATTCCCAAAGCTTTTGGGAGAGTTTGCTGCCCTCCAAACACAAGAAAGTCCCAGCAGGTTAAGGCTTTCTCTTCCCACCTCCCTAATAAGAAGGCTATCCCCAGGTAAGAGTTACAACTGTGCTTCTCATATTTTCCCCAGCATCAAGACTACATTGGAAGACTGCTAATAAAAATATCAGTGATTTCCAGACCTCTGTAGTAATTTATTTGGGATGCTCTATACAAGTTTTAAGGTGGAAAGGTTGCTTTATTCCCTCTCTGCCAACAGCCATGGGTCACTTGATGAAGACCCCCAAGCCATGCACAGATGCAGTGGGTGATAAGCAGCTCTTCCACCCAACACCCCTCAGAGTCCATGGCTTCAGCGATGAGAGAATGCCTTCCTGCCAATTCCCATAAATTGCTCTGCTTTCTGCTCAGCTACAGAGAATGAATTCCCGACAACAACGTGTCTAGACACAGGCAATGGTTTGGAAATGGTTACATGCTCACCCTGAGCAAGATATTAAAAATATCTGTATTGTCAAATACCAAAAGCAAATAGACTGGGATTAGCTCTAAATGCCTCCATGGCTTCCATTAAGGGTTCTGACAAATTTCTCAGTGCTTCTACAGGCAATAAAAGAAACATTTCAAGGCTTGCAAAACAGTAATAAAACTTCAGTAAAGTGTAATCTAGAATCATAAGCAACTATTAGTCTCCTCTAAGTCAGACATACTTCTGGAGATCAGCTATTTTGGATGAGGGTTTATTTGCTCAGTGACACACAATTGAAGTTTGAATTAATAGGAGCAGGTAAGGCTGTATTTGAGCTACCAGCTCAAGTTTCTTAATGGTATCTTCTTTTCACATCACCACCTTTTACTGTGTTTATCTGCCCCTGAGGCTTGCTTCAGAGGCACTTCCTCTCAAATACCAGGATAAAAACTGTGCTTTATTTAGTTTTACTTCCTACATGTTAACATGAACTCGAGAGATATAGCACAGCAGCAGAGTGCTTTCATGTGGCTACCTGCAGCTTCAGAGGAGTCCAGAGACCCAACATGGCTACCCTGTTTGAGGGAATAACAACCATAGGAGAAGTGGGGAGGGAAAGCATGGCTGGGGCAGAAATCAAAGCAGGTCAGATGTGATTACCCCTTGAAAACACCAATGCTTCAACTATGGCTGGCAAAGATCTTATACCATGAGATTTCAGCTGAGAGATAAGGCATTAAAGCTGCCCTTCATCCTTTCAAAGTAGGATTTAGAGCTCCAGTCCCACAGGCAGCCATAACGATTCACATTCTGCTCCAAGTGAAATTTTAGCAGTTGAGCTAAAAGGTTGCAAAATTGACAATAATTCATTTGCCTTTTGAGGCAGCAACATAATAAAAAAAACAAACCCAAACATGCTCTTCTACTAAAATTAACTCAAACGACATTTTTAAGAAGGTGGGGAAAAAGCACAAAATCAGAGATTCTGATTCAACTCCCATTCCTTGGATCATCCAGTTCAACTCCTTGCCTCAGGTGGCTACAGAAGCTAAACTGGCATGAGCAAAGAGGGGTCAGATTAGCCCTAGAACAGCAGAAAAGAAACTATTCTGGAAGGGATAAACACAGTTCATCCATTAAGTAATCTTCAGTGATTGGAACAAAACAGTCCCATGGCAAGTCATTCAGCAGTTGCCCATTTTAATGGCTACTCTTCAGCCTCATTCAGTGGTCATTCCCTCTTTCAAAGTCCTCAGCATTAGTGAAAGTGTACTGAAGGAAACAGGTGTTTCTGAACTGTTGTGGTGTAGCAATTCCTACATGGCCATTTTTCATCGGCTTCAGCCAAAAAGCAAATGGGTGAGTGACTGCCTCCTCTCACAGCTACAAGCAAGCCAGCTTTACCCACATTCCCAAGTAACCTATCACTGACCCTTACAGTTGTTCAGATCAATACCCAATGCTCACAGCTCAGCAATGCTGTCAATGTGTGTGCAGTGCCCACAGACAGCTGCAAGCTCTCTGAAGTTCTTTACAGGCACCATCTCATGCTCATGCTGTCCAAGTGAAGGAAGACATTCAATGTTCAGAATTTTACCCACCATTAATTCTGATGCTCATAGTGAACTTGACAAAAAAACCCAAAACAAAACCAAACCAAAACCTAAACCAGTCCAGTAATTAAGACTTCTGTTGTTGCTGCTTTGATAAACAATACAACCAAGCCATACCCAGCATAGGTTTAAATCTTAAACTGCAATCCCAGCATGCAAGGAACATGTAACAGCAGATCAAACAACCATGCAGAAACCACATATCATTTATTAGATTCCCTGGCACCAACACTTGGACTTCTTTTCCCTGGAGCAAGTGTGAAGGTCCTCAGGCCTGGAAATGGAATTATAGTGGCAATTCCCATCAGATGACAGGCATGGATGAAACATCTGTACTACTTCCACAGCAATCTGCTGCTTTGTTCCCAACAACCTCAGTCTGGTTAATCCACTTGTAGGAAGTGCTCCATCAGATCAAAGGCAGTTCAATATCCTGTCCAAGCCTTCAAAAGAAGGTGTAAAAACCCTACAAAAAGCAATTACACAATTATCTGCCCAGAGGGTAGACTTCTGACTAAGCCTGGGCAGTTAACAGTGGGCTTATGCTTTAAACCAGGGGAGCTCATAATCCTTTTTTTAAATCCTATCTAATTTAACCTTCTCAACTATAGGTTGATTTATTTAATCTCATGCAATGTTTGATCTCCATGTTATTGGCAGCAAGTTCCCTGGGTTATTTCCATGAAATTCTAAAGGACATTTCTGTTTAACTTCAGTTCAATTTGTTCCCTCAGCCTCCTTAACTGCCCCCCTGGCCACAGGAAGAGTAGTACCTTCACTTCTTGTGTGAAACCTGTCAGGCCCAGGGCAATCAGTCTCTGGACTAGGAAGAATTTGGAATCTTTCTAGGAACAGCAACACCACATCTCCCATGCTCTTTCCTGAGCCTGTCTCCTGTTGAATCATCTTAGGGAATAAACAGACAGCATTTCCCCCTAGCTGGGAAAGCCCAATGTGAAATATCCCATAGCTTATGTTTCCCTCTCTGCTGTTCAACATTCCTGGTAACTGCTAAGCTGACAACCCACGTCATCTGCTACTCAGGGAGAAAAAAGTCTCCATCTGGAAGAAAACTCAGCTTTAATTGCATGAAAATGAAGTAGAGTTTGTAGGACAGAGGGAGGATTTAAGGCCTTTTAGATCAGTAATTCTTTAAAACAAGAAAACACTTATACAAGAAAAAAAGGCTGGAGGCACGGTTATTTTGAGGCAGATGTTACACCACTGTTTCAAGGACTGGCAACAGCAGCAAAGCAACCAGCATCCCACAGTGGAAAAGAGAGCAAAACACAGCTCTGAATGGTGTGCAGCTGTGAAATACAACACATGAGCAAGCAGACTGTTTGCAAACCCACACTGGTATGGTTGTTAACTACCATGGGTTGTAAGACAAATAAGAAGTGGAACTTCAGCAATAAGTCACGAAGTCCAAGATCATTTGTAGGCAACATTGTATTTGACCACCTCTCCGTACATTCCACTCCCAGTCACACCCCTGAGCAAGAATCTTTATAAGCTACATTGTACTTCTCTGTCATCATCTGAATCCTACAGGCAGTCTAGGAAAGATCTAGGAGCATTCAAAACTGTATAGGGAAAAAGATGATAATAAAGCATAAAAATAAATTCCTGACAAACATGACCTAATTCAGTAGCTGGCTTAGAAAGAGGCCCATCTCTGCACAGTATTGCTCCTGCTGTCTACATTCTTTACAGCAATTAGCACTTCAGCTGAAGACCTGAATGCCCTTGACTTGGCTTGCTCATGATTCAACAAAACTGGCCCTTCCTGCAGTTTCTATACCCCACAGCAGCAATAAATAAATCCAGTGCATTAACCTAGAATGTCATACAGTATATGCAAAGTGTGCAGTTTATTCCTGACCACCCACACAGCTCAAATGTACATTGAGATAAAAGCACCAAGATCAATACCTTTAATGAGCCAAGTCATAGCATTTATTCACTCTAAGCACAGCCCCTCCAAAGCAAGGACATGGTCCCAGATTTCCTGGCCTCAGGACACCTGTTAGGCTTAAAGGAAGCTCAAGGCCACTCATCCATCCAGCTGGTGATAGAGCCACTTACTCTGCAATTCCCACTCCAAATCAACCTTCCTCTTCTCCTCCATCCCAAGAACTACAACTGCAAATCACAAAGAAGCACAAATACTGAAAGAGGTGAACAAGAACCAAATCATTTTTCTAAGGATGGCACTACAGTTTGCTGGTTTCCCTCCCCTCTCCCAAGCAATGTGAGACTGTTCTACCCTCTTGGCTATGCAGCTTCTGCAAATAAGGAAGCTTGCTTCAACAAAGTCTATGAGTCTGAGGCATTGCAGAAATTATAAAATAATTTAAGCACAATTTTCCCTTCGCTATCACACTGCCCAATGAGTGGGCAGTGCTGTAACCCAAAAGTATTCTGCTGACCCCAAGCAGGAAAGCAGAGTTTACCATAAGCTGACTGCTCAAATGCCTTCAGAGCAACAGAAGGATAATAGAGCTCATGAAAGCCCCAGTTTGTGATTTTAACCGCACTGGGGGTGAGGAGAAAGCAAGGTGGGGGCATAATACACCCCAATGTGAACTCATCATATTTGTCCTTGCACTTGCTTCTTAAAGCTACTGTAACCTGCAACCATCTACAGATACCTTTTTTTTTTTGGTGGGGAAGGCACAATCCTGCAATACAAAGTAGTTGCTCAGAAAAGTTAATTAAACTAATTGGGAAAACTGCCATGAAGGGAGACAAGACCATAAAACCTGAGAATATTTACTTTAGGGTAGAAGCACATATGGAAACAAGATAAAAAAGAAGTGAAAGTAAGAGCACACAGAGCTGGGAAATCAGGAACTTCCATTCTTTCAGTTCTTGCACTGAGAAACAACACTAGTGGTCCAGTAGACTAACAAATTCAGAACAAACCCAGGGAAAACTTTTCACACAACATATCTACCTCAGCAACCTCTGCCCCGGAAGCTGCTACAGCTCAGAACCATTTTTGTGCCACTCCACCCCTCTATGACTTTTAAATTCAAGAACACCTACAGCTGCATCCTTAAGCTCATAGGAGGACCCACACCAGATCCAGTCACAAAACTGGAAGCTCTGGAGAGCTGGCAACAGCAATACACTGAAGGCACACCCACAACAAGAAAAAAATCATTGTGAGGAACAGGTCAGCCAGAGACTTTAAATGCACAATTAGAAGTACTTACCTAAAATTACACATCAAGTCTCTGCAGTGTCTCTTTCTGAACCTAATGTTTTCAGCTACAATCGGCAATTACTCAAAGAATCACAGTCTCACTTCCTACATCCTGACAATGCAGTCAGGAATACCACTGAGGCAAGGTAGTATGGGCAAGCCACACAAAAGGCTTGAAAAGGACACCAAGGGTTGGTATAAGGACAAAGACAGACTGTGAGAAGAGATCTTGACCTCCTCCACTAGCACGAGCTGTAAGAGGATTTGACCATAGGCCATCTTGAGTCCTTCACACAACCCTCCACAGGAGCACTGACAGACTGAACAGTGCCTTTCCTCTTAACCAGGGCAGACTTGCAGATACCCATAATGACAAAAATACTATTAGACACTAGATGGAAACTGGAACTGTGGTTTAGGTGATTTGTTGAAAATTGTACAAATGTAGAGGTAGCAGGACTCCCAAATTCGGTTTCTGTTCTACATTCTAACTGCAAGCAGCAAAACAAGTGCCTGAGGTAAACTACAGAAGCTGTTGAGATTCAAGGGGACAGAAAGACAAGGCAGGATTATAAAAATCCTAGAGAGGTGCTTCAGAAGAAGAGATGGTGCCATGCCTCATCTCCATAATGCCAATATTTACTGTGGAGAGTTTTGCCCCAGAGAGCTCTCTCATTCTAGTGGAGACACCTCAATGTTCACAGGAATGTCTGTGTCTGCCTGGCTTAAATTCAGGGACCTTCCAGATGTGAGGTGAATGAGACAACCACTGTACTACAAAGGCACCAGCTCATACACACAAAGGAGAAAACCAAGCCCATCAGGAGCCAGATGAGAAAGAGGAAATTCAGCTACTACTACTACAGCTACTGCAAAAATCTGTTTTTCATTGAGACAACCTTGAGTAAAGAGGCACAGAGCAGCAGAAAATTACAGCACTACAGCTCCAAAGGACTCTGTCTCCTGTCCTGAACTCAGAATTACAGGGACTTCCATATGGCAGCCTGCAATATGTCAGTGATCCCTTTAGCTGGCATCAGTACCAGAAAGAGATTAGGAACAACAGCTGATTCATTCAGTTTCTCTTTACAGGTGAAGGGAAAAAATGTAAAGAACTGCAGGAAAGGAATAGAAAGCAAAGCCATTCTCTTAAATTTTAAATGTTCTGAAAGCATGCAGCTCTGGATCCCCTTCAAACTTCAGAGCTCTCGTGGGTACAGCAGAGCTTCACACTTGCACGTTAACCCGTTCAAAACAAAGGGATTATACAAAGTGCTGAGCTCTAAACAGTCTGAAGTTTTGCAACAATTGATCTTTTTAACATATCCCACAACCAGGACAACTGAGCTGCCTCTAACGAAGTCAGCTGAGTTCCCTCACCTTCACGCCAACTCAGGAAAGGTTTTAAGGCACTTGGCAAAGAGATATTTCAGAAATAACTGAAATACAACTCCCCAGACAATTGTGACTGCGTACCAGGAGTTCATCCATGCTTGTCTGACACTTCTCAAGGTTGATCCTTTTAATCGCCACCTTCTCCTTCTTGGGAGCGCAGAAGGCTGCCTGGACCACGGCGGTCGCTCCGCTGCCTGGGGGGAAAAGAGAAAAAAAAAAACACCTTAGGGACTTCAGCAGCAAGGGAGGTAGCCCAGACAGCAAAACTCTGAGTGCCAGATCCTAAAGAGAGCAGAGCCAGCTAAAAACTCAGTGAAAGTGCTCTAGGCACTCCCCACTGTGCAGCTCCATGGGTTGGCTCAGCCACCACATCCAAGTGCTGGGCAAGCTGAAGGGAAACAAGTGGGTCTTCATGATCCTTTCCAGGGATCATTACAGCTCTGCAGACCAAAAACCCTCTCCAGACTCCAGCTTCCTTATAAAAGAGTGATTCTACTCATGTACTTTTAAAAGATATGTTGCTGAGGTCACACAGACTTTTAACCTGATGTGTTTGCCAAAAGTGTCAAAACAAGCCACTCTTTGCTATCGACACTAATGAGATTTTTCAAATATTTTTATGCACTAATTGCTGTTCTCATCGCTCCTCATTTTATGCAAAGACATGAGGTGGGTTTCATTCAAGCATGCTCAGCTCCAGCTCTCACATTGCCTCAGTGTCTGAGTTGAAAACCACAGTCCCAGAACATTTAAATTCCCATAGAGAAAAAATACCACATTTTAACACACAGTCTTTCAAACTGCTACAAGAAGGGAGTTCTCAATTTAAAGTACTCAGTACATCATATCCTTTGACATGAGAGTTTGCAATAGCGAGACTTAAAAATCTATTTGATGTTAAGTCCATTTTTTGTTGGCCTCCAGAAGCTTTTGCAACATTCACCTCTCATCAATAGGACACCTTGTTGCTTTACTTCCTACCTTCATCACGGTTCGCCACAATCACACACTCCACTAGAAAGGAGTAAATCCACATTCATAAAAACAGGGGGTAGCATATGTGGAAAATAGCTCAAAAGGTTCCTATTGCAAATACCTAAAAAAAGCTAAGAAAAATAAAGAGAAATTAAAACAACTATTCTGCATTTTGGTGTAAGATCTATTTTAACAGATTATCCTATTTTTAATACTATAAAAACAAATCCCAGATTCTGCAGTTCAGGTAAAGCACATTTTTACAAGTTTTTTGTGATTTTTTTTTTTTCTAGTACATTCACATAAACTGAGGGGGAAAAACTTTCATTTTCAAACAAAGGCTACTGAAGCTCCCTACTACCACCATCAAGAGTCTTCTCACACCAAGTTGCACCAACTCAAAGTTCCAGGTGAGTGAAAGAGCTTGAAACCCAGCCCCGAAAGATATAGGAAAACTGCTCCATTCCAAGTCACATTGAAATAAATAGAAAAACCCTGAACTGTGGGACTCTGCTCTTCTAATCTTCAACCAGTACCTGCCACAGTGGAGCTACAGGACTTGGACTTCACTTTATATGGCATGGCCAGTGCACCCTGGACATCAGCTTGCCAGGACTCCCTGTTCTCAGGAGCTTACATTTTAATGGCAAAAGGCAAAAGTGTGCAGAACACAAAATGCTAAGGTTGCTAAAGCTTTATTATTTTCCAAAGCAAATGGGTTTTTAAGAAGTTCAAGGCTGAGGCCATTTATTACTTGCATACATATTGTTTTTCAGAGACTATTCATAGCACAAGGTAAAACAAAGTTATAGGAAAAGGACAGCAATAACAGCAAGAATATTTACAAGGGGCTTTGAAAACAAAGTTTTGAGTGCTGTAAGCAGGTTCTTGAGCAAATGACAGATGATGGAGAGGACTATGCAGATATTTAACACAAAGCGCTCAAAAAGAGCAAAGCAGGGGAGGTTTTGACAGCAGAGTTTAGTTAGACTGCCAGGAGAAGGGCTGAAATACTCAACATGAAGCACAGGACAAACATCCCAAAAGCAAACCTCCACATGCACCCCCTGTAGTCACTCTGCCCAGCAGATGCAGGAATTCAGCATGAAAGCAGCAGTCCCAGCACAAATGAATTCCCACTCACTGGGAATCCTGGGTGGCACTGACCTACTCCTTTCCACCCAGTACCTGCTTCTCTTGTTTTGTTTCTGCTGCTTCTTTGGTGGGGTAAAAAAAAAAAAGTAAAAACACAAAGGCTCAAGACAAAGAGAGCAGCACACACAGAAGTGGTGAGAAAAGGTAGAAGTGAGTTTGCACTTCCTAGCACTGCTTGTCTCCCAACAGCAATAGCATTTTGGAAGTCAGAACAAAAAACAAACACTTTATCAGTTCTTTGGAAAGAGTTAGATCCCAGATGAAATGTTGCTGCTGGCACATTCAAAGCACCAGTATTATGATTTCTTTCTTTGGATGTCTTGGTGCATAGTAACAGAGGCTGAAAACACAAGCCAGGTGCTGGAAGAATATATGACTGTGCACCTCAGAGGATTGTCTTGTCACAACAACCCTTTTCATTCCCCAGTTGGTTTCTCAGTGTGTATTTTTACTTCTAAAGCTACGTCCTCATCAGCACAGGTATCTGTGTTCAAAGATTTTCTGGATATCTCAGACACCCAACAGTGTCATCATACTCCTGTTTCCCCCCATAGCATGACATCCTAGGATTTCTGTGTAAGCACAACTGGCAGATTCTTACAATCCAGATGTAACATCGTTACTGTGAACCAAATCCTTCACAAGATGAAGTCCAGGGCTTGAAAGAAGTCACCACACAAAGAATAGCTTTGTGTTTTATTCTTTTAGGATGTTACTACCAGAAACAATAGAGGCAGCCTAATTAAAAGCAGGACCACTCATGCCACAGCTCCTTTTCAGTCCTCAAGTCTGCAGGATCAATGCTCACTAGGACTTCAGGCAAAAACTGCTTTTCACTTAAGTGTTGGACAATGCCCCAGCCTATAGGGACCCGATCTGTTATGAGTGTATGGCATTATTTGAACAGTAATGAAATCCCAAACTAAATCCTTCTGGGCACATGGCAGGGAATCATCTGAACTCGAGACTCCTCCCATTTAATTCCCTGCTGCTCCTACTTTTCTGGCAGCTCTCTTTAGTTCGATCACCACCTGCTCTCCCCACTCCCCCCTCTCCCGCTAATTCGTCATTTCTTTCAGCTCCTCTGTAGCACTAATTATAGAGAAACAATGAAATCTCAAAAGCGTATCAAGCGAGGATTAAGCCAAGCTGCAGCACGATGTGCCACAAGCAAGCTGCTCTTTGGTGGCAGCAGCCGCGTGCCGTGCTGCTGGGACCAAACAAAGACGGCTTTCCATGCTTCTTTGGAGAGTTCAGGAAACATGGCAACACGGGCACTTCGGGCTTTGCAGCCACACGGTTTGTTTACTAAATGCCAGGGTAGAAAGAGAAAGAAAGGAGAGAAGCTGCAGCAAGGATGCTGAAGACATTGCTAAGTGAAAACAAGCATAGGGAGAGATTACACCAACACGGAGAAAAAGCTCATCGAGGAAGTTTTGTAAAGTTTAAGAGCAGGTAACAAATATATGGGCAACAGCAGGGAGAGAAGAGATTTCCTGGGCTGCTATGAATAACATCCAGTGAGGAAAAACCCCAACGGCAGTTTGTGCCAGGGTAGCACAACTTGGACAAACCAACTCTCCCATCAGTCACAGATCTGCTGTGATCAGAGCTAACTGCAGACCCAAGGATGTGGACAGCACAGGGTTAATGTTCCTGTGCTGGGTTCCCGCTCACTCCCCACCTCAAGACACTCTGATCAAGGTCAGTGCTGAGGCTCTTCCCTCTGCCTCTCTCAAGATCAGCTTTCGGAGAAAATTTGCTCCCTGGTTAATCTCCTCCAACATAACAGCTTAGCAAAACAATGAAAACCAGGCATAGCCAAATGCTTGCTGCTTTATTCCTGAAAAGCAGGAGATGATTTTGTTGAAGGATGATAGGGAGGAAAGGGACCTCAAATGGGTATTAGGATCTGCTTAATACCCCCTGCTCTTGCCTCTGTAGTCTCTTAGATATAGTTCCAACCCTTAGGATAGCAGCTGCAAAATTCCTGCATAAGAGGGTCATGACCTACTTTAGAAAACACCGCCTTAAGAGGAAAACATACCCTTTCTAACCCCTGCCTCTTTCATGTTTCTACGATTAAATGGCTCTTTCTGAAATAAAACCAACCTCTGAAAGGATTAAAATAACCCAAATAAAGTCCCCAAGCACTCAGTTACTGAGGCCTGATTTTCCAGGTTATCTCCTCTGGATCCCTGGTCCCTGTACCTTCATCATCCAGCTCCAGCCTGAACTCCTTAAGTTGAGACCATGTCCCCATCAAAGCCCAGCATCAGCTTTCAAAGGAGGCTGGATACCATCTCTTCTACAGTTCCACAATCTACATGAAGCTTCCATTTTTGAAAATAAAGACAAACCCTCTGAGATCTCAGCTGAAGTTAATGGAAACCAATTACTTCAAGGATAATTAGAGGAGTGGAAAGGCAGGGGACTGACCAGAGGACACACCATGTTCCTACACACTTTGTCTCCAATTTAACTGAATCTCTGCAGCCGCATAAGGACATTGCAGCTCTCCCAGGAAGACTGGGATGAATTGCACCGATGCCTCTTCCCAGGCAAATGCGAGTCAGATCCTCTTGGCAGAGAGATCTGCTTGAGCAATGGAATAGTCATGCCAAAGGGTCACAAGACAAGCATCAAATCCTGGCTCCAGGATAGTATTCTCCTACCATGTGCAATAGCAATTGGAAGTAGTTACACGGAAGGAGGACTCACAAAACAGTGTTACCCGAGCTTTAAATTTACTTCAGGCACCCTCAGAGACATGAAAGTTTCCCGTCACTGTAACTGAGTTGCTCACAAAGCTGTTACAATCAACAGGGGACCTGTTCCATAACAGTCTTGGAGCATCAGTCCCTATCCTACTGCAGTATCAAATCCCCTCTGTAGAGGAAATATTCTTTCCCAGGGTCAAATGAACATGATGAACCATTTAGGCTCAAAGGAACCTCTAGTCCATCCTCCTGCTGAAAGCAGGATCAAATCTCAGCTTAGATCAGGTTCCTCAGCATCAAATTCAGTCCAGTCTGGATTTTCTTTAACAAGGAAGTATTTCTACAATATTTTTGGCTGTCTTTGTGTTTGACCACCCACACAGTAAATTTTTTTCCCCTTTACTAACTAATCAGATCTCCCAGTTTTGCTCCTAACGTCAGCGTTCCTCCATGCACTTCTGTACAATTCAGCTTCATCTCAAACTTCCTACTAGACAGCTGAGGACAGCAACAACTCTAGGGCTGGGGAAATCCAGTTCTCCATACCTGTCCCCAAAAGTCACATTCCCAAGTCTCCTTCAGCATGGGGCAATGCTCAGCCAAACACCTCCACACAACCCTGCCCAGGGCTTCCACCCTTCCCTGCACACACACGACCTCTCTATTTTTAAGCAAGATCTGGAATCCATCCTCCACTATCTGGAGTGCGGTGCCAGAAAGCCACTCGTGACGCAGGCTCTGTTTATAATTGTGCCCCTGGGTTTTCCTCTTATGAACAATGCACACAAAACACTTCCCTGCAAGGCTGCTCTGGACCAAGCAGTGACTTTCAGGTTCCAGGTACCCCAAAGCCCAGGAGACCTTTAATGCTTTACAGTCCAAGCTTGGTATTTGTGTCTTTGCAGGCTCACTCCATCTCTGGATGCTTCAACTCTTTGACAGCTTCATGCCAAAGAGCTGTGGGAGCCCTGCTCTGATTACTCATTCCAAGGACAATACAGCAATAAAACAAGAAGCTACAAGACTGGGAATAGAACTTCTTATGTGTTCTTACAGAGTACAGGGCAAACACAGGCCTAATTAAACCAGAAATTAAATACCAGATCCAAAACTCAGACTGCTCTTGCATAGTTTGGTCCATTTCCACAAAGGCAAAGTGATGCCTCTATCTTCTGCACCTCATTTGTGGCTCCTGGTGAGAAGAGTCCTATTGCAAAGAATGGACAGCTTCTAAAAACAAGCTAGCAAAAAAAAAAGCCTACTCTCAAATTTCCAGCCAACTCAGCATGGGGTGGGAATACTCCTTTCCCCAAGCAGGACTTGGTAACAAGAGTCCATGGGATGTCAAAGTTTTGCTGGCACAAGCCCCACGATTCAGGAAGAGTGAAGTAATGCAATGTTAATGGTCCCTGAATATGTTTTTCAAGCTATCTCCCCACTACATGTCACATTCTTACTACAAAATGGAAGATGCAATCTACAATAACAGCTACAAAGAGCATTAATAAAACCACAGGGAATTCGTAACAGGACTCAGACACTCCTAGTATTGCCACAGAGGGGGCAAAAAGTCTGCTTACCTGTGGAAAGGAAAAAGCTTTCACAGCAAAGTATCATCTACTCAGCATGGGACTGCAAGAAGAGTGTTAACAATTGTAGGAGTGGAGTTACAGCCCCAAATCAGCAGGAAGATAATCTGGGTGCTCCTAGCACTGCTCAGAGTGAGCTCAAAAAGCAAGCTGGCTCTGAGTACTGCTGTTAGAGACACTGGGAACAGCAGCAAAACCAATAAGGGAGAATTAGTTGGGTTTGCGCTGTGCCTGGATGGGAGGCCTGTGGTAAACTGAATCAGCCGCAGAGCAACGGCCACATCGCAAAGAAGTTACAAAAGCACAGGAATGAGCACAGCTCTCCTCCCACAGCAACACTGGAGTGCAGGCATGCACCTACCCCCAGAAAACTCCCGGAGCTGTGCCAACAGAGCCACACTCACTCTCAGACACTTTTCCACAATTCATTCTAATACAAATCTACTGTGAATAGTATTGCCTATTGAGAGAAGAACCAGGGCTTTACATTTCTTTACAAGCTGAAGAATGACATCCACAGCACAAGCACCTATTTAAAACCCTGGTAGAGGTAGTAAGAGGCCAGGCTTAACTTGGTGCACCTTCTCTCAACTCACAACAGCAGAGACGGAAAGATACTTTCTAGAGGAGAGGTAGAGAAACACTTGCTAATACATTGCAGAGAAGCATAAGCAAAGGCAGAAAGTGAAAGCAGATTTAACCGGAAAGTTGTGAGGGAGCCAAATTGAAAGCCTATATTGGGGGTGGAGGAAAACCAGCAATCCCCACAGAGTACATATCACAGCATAAGTACACACAACATGCACATACAACAGTCCTGCAGGAGTGTAACAACTGAACTCTCACATTTACAAGACAGTGGCTACCCTCATATTTCTGATGAAAAGGTTTTAGGAACAACAGCTCAACCCTAGTTTAAATAAGTCATTTAAAAACTTTGCATTTCCATGTGGTAAATGTCAAAACATCACCCCGCCCTTCAGTCCAGCCTAACTCACATCACTGCATGCAGCAGCCTCATTCCCGGTTCAGGCTCACCTTGAGCACAGCCCACTGCTGGGAACATGCAACTGGGTTCAAGCCAAAGGTGGCTGCAGGTACAGTAAGACAAGGCATGTGCTGGACAACCCCCTGAGAAAGGGCAAGGATGGGGAGGTAACAAGTCCAGGCAGAGAATTAAGACTTAAATACAAGTGACTTCCATTTCACACCAGCATATCTGATGACTAGGAAAAGAGTCTAGACCTTTTACTGAAGAATTGGAAGGAAGAATAGGAAAAAGCAGTTTTCAATCATCAATTCCTACTTTTTTCATTTAAATTGCAGGCATATCGCTTCACAATGCTCTCTGATCATTTATTCCAGTACAGCCAGAGCTCAAGTAGTTTGATGTTCTGTGCAAGTTTTGAGGCCAAAGACTTCAAATTGTATTTGCAATACAAGGGATTTCTGTTAAGACACTGTTATATGTCTTCCTCAAAGCCTGAGAGTCTGCTCAATTTTTGTCAGCACCTGCAGTGTCCAACAGACAAGTGATATTCCAGCATTAATCAAGCATGCCCAATGCATTTCAGAAAATAAGGAAAAGCATATTCTGAAAGTCTGCTGTCCAATTAGAAATAGAGCCAAAACATTTGAACAGCACAAACTTGCTGACAGTGAGTTATTCAACATCTTGACAAGAGCTCTCACAGTTGAGAATACCACTGCAAACCACACATCGTGTCCAGAGCTCAGAGGTTTCTGCCCATGTAAGACAATGTATTTCTCAAGATTCCTGGTGCTCCATGTACAGTGGAGAAGGATAAGCCAGCAAAGATCACACAGCTGCCAGCACCTGCTTAAACATGCTTCCCCTTCAGTAGTCCATCAATACAGAAACACTTGATGCTGCAGACTTATTGCCCAAGTCCTTAATTCACGTCTCAGACTCAAAGGAAGGAACATAAACCCAAATCCAATCACTGGTAAGAAGTCAGTATTATTTTCAAAGTCATCAGCAACTGATGGGCAATACCCCAAGTTAGGTACATCTTCCTATGGCCCCACTGAACTCTAAACTATAAATAAATAAATGACATTGAATTCTAAGCTGGAGAGAGGTTAGCTACTGTAATCTGTACAACTCAATGCCAAGGTTTCTGCAGAGAGGAAGGGGAGTCTTATGGAAATTTTCACCCCACCCCATATCACATTGTTCTCTCAAAAGTCTTTCAATATCTCTTAGGCCCTGAACACAGAAAAATGTCGTCTGTTTTCCACCTTCAGCAAACATTCAGGTTGAGAACCCTCACAGACTAAGCAGGGAAGTGACAGGCCTGGAGAAAAAATGGTCAGCCTGTCAATATAAACAGGACTGCAACAGGAGGAATAGTGTTGGCCATGCAGAGCATGTCGGCAGGATATGTGACAAAATTGTCACTGGGTCACTTCACTGTTTGATTTCATCTGCAGTCACCAGCCCACACACATGCAGCCAAGGCGAGTTTTCCACTGCCTCCCCATGACAAAGAGCTGCAGCCTCCCAACATCAGATCAAGAGATGCAAGGAAAAAAAAAAAAGAGCAGAGGAAAAGCCACTGGCCACAGAAGGTATCAGAAGAGAGAAGGATTACCAGGGAGGAGTATCAGCCCATCTGATATTCCTCCAAAATTTCCACTGCAAACACCAAAGCATGGAAGAGAGGGTGGCAGAGGGTGCTGCCCTTGGCTGTATGCCTAACCTCCCATAGCCCTCACAATATCCCAAATCAGTCCAGACTAGCACACATTCCCATCACGCCTTTAACAAAACACCCTCCAGCTGTCCAAGGTACACAGGTGATTTGGGGAACACCTCTGAGGCCATTTTCCCCATTGCAGTAACTACAGTAAGCTCCAAGGGCCAGTTACACAAGTCCTGCGTGACCTGCCACATTTACTTAAGGTGCTATTAGCATGCCTAAATTAGATTTTTAGTTTGAAACCAATTATATTTATTTGATTTTGTGCCAACATCTCTGGCTAATTTAAAGGGCACTGCAGCTATGCAGTGTTAACTCTACACGATAGATAGCAGGCTCAAACATCTCATTTCCAAACACAGCAGCTTGAGTGGAAAAAGTTCATCCTTTCCTTTTAATCACTGTCAGTTGCCTTTATGGTATATGCAGCAATGTAAATATCATGTTGGCTGTCATCAGGTATTACCAAGGCTCAAAACACAGCACTGGTACAGTAGCCAAGCCAGTGTTCTCCTTTCTTCCCTCCCAATCTTTATCTCTGAACTCTGTCTCAAATGTAATTGTCAGCTGTAGAGGATATTTTATTTGGCCAGGTTTCCACTTAACAGAACAATCTGCCTGCTTACAGTGCAGATGTTTGATAGTACCATGGTTATTTTAGGTAAATAAGCTTTTAAGTATCAGATATATACTCTCTCAAAGGCTATTATCTGTTCTTTTCAGCAAATATCTTGATCTAGTAAATATTTTCTGCATCTATTAGTCTGTTCAGCACACAAGATTAGCTCACTAGTTAAAAATTACATTCTTTAACCAAGAGTAACAAGAACCATCCTGAGCCTTAGGATCTGGACAAATAACTGAGCTGAGGTTGCCAATTCATCAGTCCTTTCAGCTGTTCAAATAAGATTTGCATTGGTGAGTCGATCAACAGGAAAACTGTTCACACTCAAGATGCTTTTTCCAGTAAAGTACAGTTTGCTGCAAGTCAATACCAAGGTATTTATTAGCTGTTAATACCAAGTTATTTATTAGATAGCAATTGGCATCCTCAATGACTACTTTTACTTTAGTCAAAGGATGGAACTTATGGCTTCACCTTTCAACTTGCTTGCTGCTCCTGAGGGGAACCTTATTGCCCTTCACAACTCCATGAAAGGAGGCTGCAGCAAGGTGGGAGTCAGTCTCTTCTCCCAGGTAACAAGTAGCAGAATGAGAGGAAATGGCCTCAACTTGCACCACAGGAGGTTTATATCAGATATTAGGAAAACTACCTTCACTTGAGAGGGCAGTCAGGCCTTGGAACAGGCTGCCCTGGAAAGTGGTGGAATCACATGCCTAGAAGTGTTCAAAAAACACTGGATGTGGCACTTGGGGACAGGGTTTAGTGGTGAACACAGTGGTGCAGGGTAATTGACCAGACTTGATGATCTTAAAGGTCTTTTCCAATCTTGATGATCCCACAACTCTACGATTTTATGACTACCTCACATGGTGAGAGACAGAGGTTCAAAAAAGAGGTAGTCTAGGAAGTAAAGACATAACACATCAAGTTTCCAAAGAACTCCATTTCCATTGGTAGATTTTGAGAAATCACAAACTGGAGACATTTGTATCAACACCTTTAAGGTTCGGAGACAGCACAAACGCCAAGGGTCAGCTTTCCTGCACCTTCACAGGGAATCATCCTTGCAGATACAGCCTGAACAAAAAGCAAGTAGTGTAAGAAAACCACCAAGCCTCAGCCATGTGCTATGAAAGACAAGGCATTGTCACTTCCCACTGTCGTGGGGAATCCACTAAGCAGCTGTTTCATCCAGCAATGACAGGGTCACAGGGAGGTTTGAGTGTTTAATAGAACGTGTGTCGGTAATTCCCCCACGTGCCATTTCCAGCACAAGCATTCATTAATTCAGTATAAGGATTATACAGTTTGGATCAGCCAGAGCAGGGGACTGAGCTCCATGACCCTGGAAGTCCTCACCAGCTCTGTGTCTCAGCAAAATAAGTGACAGGAGCTTTCTGGTTTTGTTCTGAAAATTGACACCATGAAATCCATTCGCAGGAAAGGTGTTTACTCCACAACAAGAAGCATTGTCTTTAATTGATGAATTTTCACGACATCAAGTTAACCTAATATTTGTTGCCTACCTGAAGCTGGAGACAGCCTGAAATTCCCAACTGCAGTTTCAGCTGCCCCACTTAACAGGTATCACCTCAGAGCACAGTTGAACCAATAATTTTGCTAAGAAAAATCTTCTCTAAGTGCTCTCATCCTACAGTCATTAATGTGCTCTCTCACTTTTCAAATACCATGATTTTCCAATAACCTCTGCACTGTTTTCAAGGCTTCCTTTTCAGAAGAGCTGGAATGAGCCCCAGAACCTAAGGAAATGCTCTTAAAATCCCCTAAGACTGAAAATGAACAAGAGCCTAACTCAGAGAGAATCAAAATTGGAAAAGCACAACCTGTCCAACAGTAACTATGGTGCTTTCATCCAACATTTAGTAAACCATCAGTTTTACAAAACACATGTTGAACTGTCTCAAGATGCAATAATCTCACACCCTGCCACAAGTACCTCAACACAATTCCATGTTCACAAATAGTTTTTAGACATTCTCCTACCCGACAACACCCTCCCTTCTAATGAACTGCAAAATTTGTCAATTAGCTCTGCTCCAAGGCAAAAGCCAGCTCCAATTCTTCCACACAAGAAGCCAGCAGAGGATACCACCAGACAAACCACGTGCTCAGTCAGATCTTACCAGAAGTGAGGTGGGTACTCAAGGTCAAATTTTCACTCTGCAGTTTCAACTTAATTCAACTCTGTGGATGGATGAAATGGGAACAGCATCCTCCTACACAGCTTTATTATTAGCAAGGTGCTAGCAGTAAGAAGTAAAGTTTGTCCTTAAATTACCATTCATGACTATAAAACAGTAAAACTCCGGCAAAACCCAAGGAGAATTTACTACAGTAAGAGATGATCACTGAAGTATTTCAGTTCACACTATTCCTTAACAGCTGCTTATACCTTTTCTTTCCAGAATGAATTTACATAGGCTCATTTCCTGCCCAAAGGAAATATCCATTGGAGAGAATGCTATAAAGTCAGTCTAGCATGGAACAGCAAAATTAAAGAAAACAAGAAGTTTCTCTCCTTGGCCCCAAACTCTCAAGACAAGGCAGTTGGAGCAGAAAATTGGAATCCAGCAAAAAATTAAAACCTCATTCAGAAAAGCTTTTCTGTATTGCAGAAAATGCATCTTAATTTGACTGAGTTATCAGACTTGGAAGGTGTCGTTTCACAAGCATGCAGTACAAGCTGTATAAAACTAAGGGATGGGAGGTGAAAGGAAGATTTGCCTAACACGGTAATTTGGTGAGAAAGTGAATCAGTGCTCTGAATTTACTCTGTACTTCATTCACAGATGGGATCTGTGAAGTCTTTAAGAGTGCAAGACCATCATCCCCTGCAGACTTACCAGTGTGTAGAACCAAAGAGGTCTCAGAAATCCTGGCAAGGATATTGGCATTAGACTCTAGTTTGATGGAGATCAACACAAAGTATTTTTTCCAGGATGGAATTTCTCTTCATTACAAGGAAATTCACATTAAGCAAAAATTCTGTGTGCAGTGGTGTACACCAGGAAACAACAATCTTTAAAAACCTCGAGGAGTGGTGAGAGAAAGGACTCAGGAAAAAAACTTTGCTGTTTGTTGTAGCTGCTGAGCAGCTGTAAAAAGAAGTACTGCATTTTTCGTTTGTGCACTTGTATCACCACAAATCCCTACCTGCTTGTACAGTGTGAGAGGAGCACCTAGTATGGTGAAAATCAAGGAATATGCAGGCTGTGATGATTAACATGAAAACCCCACTCATAAGCAGTGTTTCAAGGCAAACAACACGCTCAGACAAGTTAAGGGATCAAACTTAGGGCGGACAGAACCCCACACTAAGGTGATTCCCTTCATTTATGTCCATGCACATGAGGGACATGAGAAATTCCCACTCAGTATCAAGGACCCAGTCAGGCACCTGCATCTCTACTGCCATTCAGCTGTAGTTATGCCATTTGCTAAAGTGATCTTGTCTTACTCAAGACAGACAAGTTAGATTTTGTTCTCAGTCTGGCTCCCTTCATTAGTACATGCATTATTTTGCCTACCAGAGGTACCCCATCTCTTCTCACACACCAAGAGCTATGACCCTCTGATTAAGAGCCTGGATTGCCTGTCAGCCAGGGACCTAACCCTGTCTCCAAGACTTTCCCGTGTGGCTGCCAGGAAGAGAGACAGAGTTTCACGTGTTTTTTAGAAATGGCAAGGCTGAACTCCCTTAGGTGAAGTCACAGGAAACTGCAGCAACTTTGAGAGCCAAGTCCTTCATATCTGCATCTCAGTTGTTGGATTCTAAAGGGAATGCAGGATAATAGGCTGAACTTGTCTGGAAAGCCCCAGCATACTGATATTTCAAAGATTTTGCAATGCCAAATTCCACTGCTCCAACAGCTATTCTTCTATACCCACAAAGCCCTAAAGCCTGTCTCTCCCTATTAAGAAAGTTTAGCAACACCAAGTTTACAAGCGCTCCATTAGCATGTCCACAGCTAAATTTATTGCTGCAGAGATTTATGATAGATAATGTCCATTTTTGGGGAAATCTTCCAAGAAAATTTGACCAAGACACAGTTTGTTGCAATGCACTAATACAATTAGCGATAAGTGTTATTGCCATCATTTTAGAGAGCTCAATCTTTTAATAAAAGATTACATCTCTAGACTCTGGCTTAGTGTCCTAGCTGCTAACACTCAGAAAGAAAAGAGATGCTGCCAAGTTTAAATAGACAAATATTCTGGGGAAGAGTTGATTCTCTTCAAGATTTCATCAGCTGCAAAATCAAGAAGCCTCCCAGGCATGCATTTGTCAGGCAGCACATACACTCCTCAGGTGTGCTCAGGAGCACAGCACAGCCACACTCCCCAGCATCACCCAAGATATTTGCATTAAACTGAAATTATTTAAATGGATTCTTGAGAAATGGAAGTGTTAAACATTAATTGGTCCAGTACCTAACAGTACTGGAAGCAACTGCTACATAGAAACCAACCACTGGAAAGTGTGAACTCTTGCACATGAAACACCCTCCATGTTGTTTTTTTCCTTAATACCCCAGAACAGCTGAAAGCAGCGGGATCTGTCTCTGCTCTCCCCTCCAACCAGCAGGCAAGGCTAACAACCATATATTCTTCCCAGCCAGCCTCCTCCATCACTGCTTGGCTTTGTAAGCCCTCATTTTGCTGCCTTGTGCATTTTATCCTCCTTTCTATCAGGGCACAGACAGAGGCACTAGAAAAGGCACATGCACAACTGAACACCTTCTGCTTTCACTTCTCCAGAGGTGAAAAGCGACTCAGTTCAGTTCTAATTCTAGCAGGGCAACGGTATCAAAGGTCTTAAAGAAACAAAATGTGTGAAGTATCCAGAGGAAATGTAGCCTGGATTCAGGAGTAGCTTGGCTATTCTGTTGCTCTCGGGATCACACAAGAAATACTCATCTACATCCAAGCAGCAGGGAAACTGGTACTGACCATCTCCCACTTCAATTCCCAAGCAGACCAAGCACTACGAATGACCACTCATTTTTTTAACTTATCTACATTTGCCCAAAGTTAATTTAATGCAAGTCTTAACATAATATAAAACAACTAAGGTTTTTCCACCAACTTCATGTGGAAAATATGAGCACACAAAGAAAGTCTTCAAATGAATTAACCAGCCTGAATACTGGGAATACAGTGTAGGAATCAATTTTGCTCAGCAAAGCTGGGGGGGAGGAGTGGGAATCCACGAGGAAATGCTAAAACAAAACATATGGCACCAAGACTGAATCTTAAACACTCCATTTAGAGCTCAGGCAGTTATATTTTGTACAGTGTAACATTTTTCTTGAATGGGTTTTAAATATCAGGCGTGTGAAACTGGCTGCAGCCAGCACACAGGCACCACAGCTAGCAATGAGCACCATGCTCCAAAAAAAACCCCAAACCCTAAAGTTATCATGGGACAAGAGCCTCCCATTTCAGCCTGGTTTTTACATTCAAAGACCCCAATCTCTCCTGGTCAGAACCTCCAGGCTGCTCTTTTTCGATGGCCATGATTTCTCAGCACATGAGACTGCTACACAAGCACCAGACAGATGACCAGGACATCTTAATAAAATTTGGGAGAGCAGATACCTTAATCCTACAAAGTTCCTCTCTACCCACAAAAAAAAGTTCTCCCACACAGGGCTGGGATGAGCACAGATAGAAATCTAAATATTCAGCCCCAAAAGATCAACATGTTCACAGGCAAAGCCCAACTCCAAAGCTACTTGAACCACAGTCATTAAAAAACTAATAATTCCTTAAATGGTGACTTCAATTTTCAATTTAGGCTTGATTTCTGATGGGATAAGAAACTCCCACCACATCTGTTCATGTTGTCTGTGCTGTCCTCATCGCTGGGAAGGAATCTATCAGGGGAGAGCGGGCACAGGAACAGAGCCTGGGAGCACTCCCACCACTAATTTATCTCCTGTTTCTGGCACGGGCTGTTTGCAGCAAAGGGGATGCTCCTAAATCAAACAGACACAGTCAGCACAGCTCTCATCTTTCCAAAAAAGTAGCAAAAGGAGAATGACCCAGTTCCAACCAACTTCACTCTCGCTACCAGCATTTCCAAGAGGAATTGTGAGATCCAGGGGAACCCGCATGTGTGAGTATCTGATCAGCACAAGCAGCATGAGGTCGAATTTTCTGCAGGCTTCAAAAAGAAGACGGCAGTAATTTATATGCAATCCACGCTCAGAAGACCAACCACCTTCACAACCACAGCACAGACTATATTCTGCTTTTTAGATAAAAATTGCAGCATCTACAAAGGCCCTCTTCACCTGCAGAACTCTCGCTACTCTGGGGGTATATTTCATTTAAATGCTTTTTAAATTGCTTCCTCTACCCCACCTGCATTTTAACCTTTTTAAAAATGAAATCAGATTCTCATCTGACCAAAGTTCCTTGATTCAGTGTACCAGAAGTTATTTAAGCCTAAGGAGGCTACTCAGCAGTTATTAACACTAACCAAGCATAATCAACATGGATATTAATCCACACCTTTATAATGGCATGAGTCATCCCCAGCGCTGAATAATCCTTTTTTATTTATACGCAGTATTAGCCAGAATCAGGGGGGCAGTTTTACAGTAGAGGTCCTCTTTGCAGGTAGGAAACTTGCTTTTTCTATTCCTGTACTTGAGAGGTATGGAACCATCCACATCCAATAAAAGCCACGTATAGCTATTTTCAGGCAAAAACAGTACAAATAAAAGAACTGGACTACAAACGGATTTACATGATTCTATGTGGGGAAAAAAAAACAAAAAAAAACAAAAACAGCTGAGCTGGTAATCTCAAAATTTACTCTAAATTTAAAGAGTAATTTTTTTTCCATCAGGAAACAAGTTAAATCCTTGAAAAGCACCAGTACAAGGTTCATCTCCTTCCAGACCAGAACATCTCTTTGTTCTGTGCTGACGAATCTTTACAGCTCTTCAGTTATAGAGAGAGCTAAAAAAAAAAAAAAAAAGAAAAAAACCCAACCAAAAACCCCTTGAGGTTTACAGGAGACATGAAGCAGGAGGCAAGGCAGTCCAGCTCAGTTAACACAGTGACATTTTGTCCCACAAATCATATACGTGCTAGGAAACTTGCGTCACATCTCCATCCAGGCCGCTGGCAGACACACCAGTGTTTGAAATGAGTAAAGGGGGGGCAGGGGACAGGAAAGTTAAAAAGAGAAACCATATGTTTGCAATATACACATCTCAGTGTACACTCCATCACATGCCAAAATGCCAACACAACCTTTCAGTGAGCAGACGACATCCAGAAACGCAGTTTGCAAAGAGACAAGAGAAAGATACAGAAGAAATTCAACACTTTTTCCAGATTTCTCCCCAAGTTCTGTCGGTTAACATGAGACAACACATCTCTGTACTTCTCCCAGTACTCAGAGGCTGTGGGATGTGCATCTCCAGCAGCAAGTTTTCCCAAGAGCAGAAGTGTATTTACACTCCCTTTTGTTCCCATCCCACTCCCAGCTACAAAGAGGCATTTGCTCCTGTCCTTGATTACTCAGGTCCAAATCCTTGCTTTGTGCCACCACAAAGTACCCCTTTGCAGGCCCTCAAAAGAAAAGGAAGTATCTCCTACACAGAGAAATCCAGTTCTCTTTCCCCAGGAAATGGGTGGCATGTTCTCCCCGTTCCTCCCCACACCTGTATCTCCTGCTCCTCAGGGAGGCTGAACATCCTCCTCCCCAGAGCACATTTTCCAGAGGATATTCAAAGGGTTGATATGTAGAATTACATCTTCCCTGTCTTTACAGGGAGTTGGTCTCCTAAAGCACTGCTACTCCCTCTGAGCAGAGGGAGAGGACAAAGCCTGATCTCACAGAGCAACAGGGATTTCCAGAAGGATTTCCCCCACTCCACAGCTTTAGTTCCTTCCTACTTTTAAACAATGCTAAGGATTTCATCTCTTAAAACAGCATTTTCAAAAACTCTCCCACCCTCAACACAAAACAAGCCTCCCCACGAGACAGAGATGGAGAGCCTGGGCATGACAGTGCTACGTCATCCAGAAACTTCAAATAAAAGCACTCCACAAAGATTACTCAAAGAATTAACCTCATTCCTAAAACCCTTTGGCCGGGAGCCTGCCCTGCCACTCTCCTGCTTCGTTCGAGCCTCCGGAGGGTGAGACTGACCTTAGAGTCACCTGTGGCACCACCTCTAATATGTCACACACTCGCCCTAGAGCAATATATCCCTCAAACACACCCCAACAAAATGGTCGAGACAGCCAATAAATCAGTACAGCAGGAGGCCTTTGGTAACTGGGCAGTTTAACGCCAAGAGAGAGTGAAGAAGGAAAAAAAAAATCATTTAATGGAGAGGGCAAGGGCTGGGGCCTCGAGCTGAGGACAATGAATGAAAACGCACGGCAGCAGCAAAACCCCAGGGTAAAAAGCTCGTTCGGCGGCTCTACCAAACCCTCCGTGCAGGGACTAAAGCGGTGCGGGGCTCGAAACTGCTGAGAGGTGTGATCGCCCCAAAATGAAATGGGGTACCCTAGAAGGAGAGAGCCCACGCAAGCTCTGGAGTTCACTCCTGCTGACCACCTCATGCCCAGCACATGCCAGACCACACCGTGACGGGAGGAAAAGCCCCCCTCAAAGCGGATCCCGTCCCACTCACCCCGACACGAGGAGACACAGACCCTGCCCAGAGGAGCGGGCAGAGGCCAGGGAGGAGCGCCCTGCCAGGGGACCCCGCCACCACCACAACTCTCTCCTGGGATGGGGCAGACCCACATCCCCTTCCGTGAGCCCCACACACAGATGAGGAGGTGCAGCAGCCTCAGCAGAGGGGTCCCACAGACCCCCACGCGCCTCAGTCTCCCGCAAGGCGAGGGGACAGATCCTCTCACATCCTTTCTAGATACGTGGCTGGAGGGGGGGTGGTCACACAGTCCCAGTCCGTGTGACGGGGTGTGTGCGATGGGACCCCTCCCAGCTGAGGGGCACCCCAGACCCTCACACCCCTCAGAGTGGGGTGATAGATCCCCCTTAGCTGAAGGGTACCCCAGACCTCCACACAGCTCACTGTGGGGGAACGGACCCGCTCACACTCTCACATGGCTGAGGGAGGGGGAAGTCACACAGCCCCACTGCTTTGCGGGGTGTGTGACAGGACCCCCCTCAGCTGAGGGGGGCCGGACCCTTCCTTCCCTCAGCCGGCTGACACCCCCAAATCTGAGGGGCACCCTGCACCTCCCCCAAACCCCGACGACCGCTTACCGATGACCTCCTGCAGCTCGTAGTCATCCTTGTTGATGGACCAGGGCAGCGCACTGGGCTCCTCGGCCATGGCCGCGCCGCGCCCGCCGCCCTCCGCGCCGCGAGGGGGAGCGTCCCCGAGGGGCGAGGGAGCGGAGAGGAGGCGCTGCGGTGTCCCGGCTATCCCCGAACCCCGGCCGAGCCCGAGCCNCCGCCGCCATCTTGAGCGTGGCGCGGCGACTCCCCGCCCGCCGCCAGAAGGTGACTACGCCACGGTTTGCTCGGTTACCACCACCGGCCTCCGGGGACGGGCCGGTAAGGGGGAACTCCAAAGCGAAAGACGGAGGAGGAGCCCCTGAGGAAAGGGCGGGGATGCCACACACAAGATGGCGGCTGCACGCATCATCCCCGCCCTTAGGCACAGGGCGGGAGCGGGTGCCGGTTTAAGAGCAGGGAGGGCAGCGATCCCGCTGCCGGATCCGCTGCTCCTATTGGTGGAGCGGCTGTCAATCATGCGCTGGCGTTTCCCGGGTCCCTGTGCCCGCGGGGCCGGGCCCCGCTCCTGCCGTGAGGGGATCCGGAGCCTGCGGGCAGCAGCGGGGCCCGGCCTAGGCGCTCCAGGGATGCTCATTCCGTGTTTAAAAATAGTGTGAGGGGTCAGGAGGTCTGGTGTTCTCGCAGCCCCCGAGGATGGGCAATTCTCCGCTCCACGCTGCAGTTCCAGCGTTCGTGGATATGTCCAACACCCTCATGGAGGTGTCCTGCACGCTCATCCTATGCTTTAAGGCTCCGCACCAACCCAGAGCTTTTTTATCTGGATGCGTTCAGGAGTATGTCTGATGGTCATTGAGGAAAACAAGCTGAAATTTAAAAGAGAAGAATACAAGGCTGAGTGGCGCCATGCACTCACGAAGGCTGATGTGTCTCTCTAATATGTATACATTTAAATTGTTTGTAGCTTGAGGATTATTTTTTTCCCCAACATGAAAAGAGATAAAACAGCATCTCACTGTTACAGTGCAGGTCTGTAACATCAGGATAACCGACTTGGAATCTCAGTATCAGGTTTCATCCTTCTTTGCTGGTCACTGTTCTTCTTGTGGCTTGATGTCGGGCCCTTCTGTGGGTCAAAGAACATCAGTTACATGTATTTTTAGTTTATTAGGACAAATTCCTGAGATGCCTCTGGTGAACCAGGCTTTGTGGAGGGCCACTGCCAAAGGCATGGTCTGACCACAGTGCTTTCACTCGTGCTCTAATGCAGGACACCAGCTCCTTCCTTCTACTCTGTTTTTTGTGTTCTACAAAAAGCCCCACAGCCCCATCTCGCTCACTGCTGTGCAGGCACTCCACAACTCTGTCATAAGGCAGAACCTCAACTGAAAAGCTGTTTGTTTTCCTGCTCGTCTGTGTTAAACATTCTCCTGCTGAGCCATTTTTAATATTTGCTAAATATGCCTTAATTACTGCTCAGAACCATCTCTGTGATCTTTTAACCATGTTATAAAAGGAGTTTATATAGCAATTAAAAACAGGTTTTACCCCAGAGCAGACACACGGGTAGCTAGTGTCGTATTTCTGATAGCTAACAGCATGTTAAAAGTGGATCTGAGCCAGCCAACAACAACAAAAAGAGACTTATACACTTAATTTTACCACATGCTTTTAAATTCAGAACCATCTTTTGGCTTCTCTTATTCTGGGCTGAAAATCTTCTCCCTGAAGGCAATGCCAGAACTCTTAACTGGTTTAGACCACTGGGGTAGAATTAGGTCCACAATGTGCCTTGTTCTTTAAGAATAACCACAGGCTTTGATCAAAATTAAAATTTAAAATGTTCACTGGCAAGAACACAAGTGGCCACGTGACCATAGAGAGATGAGTGCTACATTTTAGTTTTCCAGCTCTGCCATGAAAAATGCATTTCCATATTTTAAAATCCAGATCTCTCATTCACTCATAGATTCCAGGTCTCATAAATTTTGCATTTTTTTTTAATTAACTCAGCATTTTGAGTCTCTCAAAAGTCAGGGGTTGCTGTGGCACTCATTCATTTAGTGGGTTATTCCAACCTGAGTCTGCTGAGGGATGAAAACACGGAGCTGGATTCCACAAAGCTTTTATTCCTTAGCCAGCTTCAGCCCTCCAAGCAGCACCTTCTCCTGTTTCATCACTTCTACTCATCCTCTTTTTCCTGATTTGCTGTATTTTGCCTGTCTCGTGTAGGCTGTGAGCTCCTCAGGGCAGAGGCAATACCTCTATTTATAAAAGAGCTGTGAAGTGGTGCTGCTGAATCAAGTGCTCTTTTGTAATAACAGAAATTTTAGTGGAAGTGTGAAGTGGAAAAGCAGCTTCCTGGTGTATCCACCTCCGCTCTGGACCGGGCTTTAGGGGAGACTGAGAAGTGGAAAAACTTCAGATGTCTTTCAGGTGGGAAGGCTGTAGCCTGAGAAAAAAAAATTCCCTGAGAAAAAAAATTCCAGAGCTGGGTTTCTGAATTTTTTGACTTCCAGTAAAACACCACGGATCGGGGTAGGCAGAGCCCTCCTCCTCCATTGATTCTGCAGCAGAATGGAGGCTTTCTCCTGGCTCCTGCATTTCACTGATATCCTGGGGCTGGTGTTCCACTGCCACAGCCTTGGCACACCAGGCACACAACACAAGCTCTCACACAAAATGCTCCCCTTCTCGTAAGGCACATGGTTTCCTGCCTTTCTGGGCCAATTACTTATTGTTTCAATGAAACTTACTGGCACTGTCCAGCTCTTAGCTTGGTTTTTCCATCCATGTAATACTGTAAAAATGATGTTTAATTCCCAGGTTGGTTTTTGATGCTCAGCACACAGATATTGCTACCTTTAATTGCACAGACATTGCTACCTTAATACCTGGAAGGGGTCCTTGATGGGTTTACTCAGCAGGTCAGGGGAGGTGATCCTGCCTCTCTACTCCAGTCTGGTGAGACCCCACCTGCAGAGCTGCATCCAGCTCCAGGGTCCCAGCACAGGAAGGACGTGGAGCTGTTGGAGCAAATCCAGAGGAGGCCACAAAGATACTGGAGCCCCTCTGCTGTAAGAAAAATGAGAACAAACTTTTTAGCAGGGCCTGTTGCAATAGGACTAGGGGGAATGACTTTAAATGAAGGACTGTCAGTTTAGATGAGGTATCAGAAAGAAGATTTTTATTGTAAGGGTGGTGAGGCACTGGCACATAGAGGTGGTAATGCCCCATTCCTGCACATATTCATGGTCAGGTTGGATAGGGCTCTGAGCAACCTGTTCTAGTGGAAGATGTCCCTGCTCATTGCAGGGAGGTTGGGCTGAATGGCCTTTCAAGGTCCCTTTCAACCCAAACTATTTTATGATTCTACGATCATCATCACAACTGCGAACATAAACTAACTTCAGTTACACTTGGGTCACAGAAAACTAATTTAAACTCCAATTTGCGTACTGAAGCCCTGCAGATTTAATCTTTCTTATCATGTAGCCTCTCAGATATATAACTTTCTTCTTGTTAGAATTTAAGCCAAAGTTGCTCTTTCAGCACAGCCACGCAGAGACATTTGCTGCCACAGGTCAGCAGTGTTTGGGGCTGTGGCATGTGTTGCCATGTTTATGGTATAAAGCTCTTTAAGGCACCATAAAGCTCTGTGTGTAAGTGCAGTGCTCCCAGGGCTGGTGCAAACAGTGGCAGTTAATGTGCCTGTGGAGCTGCCTGGTACAGGCCTGGGCTGAGGGAAGCCCAACAATGCCTGTTTTATTGCCTTCAGAGCTGGGCAAGCCCATGTCCTCAAGCAGAATGCCTGACCTTGTTCCACTGCAGAATTTGTCTGCTGTTCTCTCTTCATGGAAACACTTCCAGGTTTATTGAAGGGACCTTACTCTATCAAACTGCAGCTGATTACTTAACTAAGTACAAGGCAGTTTCCTCTCCGAGAAACAAAGGCAGGCCCTGCACTTTATCTCCAGGGGTTTCTCCTGGCAGCTTTGCTTTGGAGAAATGAGGTAAGGACCCTGCAGTGGAGGAAGGAGTGATTTCAAACCCTCCAACTGGAGCAAGCTTTTAATAACAGTTGTTTTCAAACCACAAGCTAAATTCCAGTCTAAACCACACCAGCAGGTTTTCCTAAGTGATCCGTGTGCTACCCTGTATCTCCTCCCCGTCACTGAGCCATTTTAAATTCAGCTCTGAGGTCACTTTGAAGTCAAGTAGCTGAAGTCCCGGTTTTAGCAGGTGAATTCTGGTTCTCACAGGGTGTTTACTGAAACCAGCTTTTGCTCTGCAAACACGCTTATCATCCCAGCACCCTGCCTCTCCACAGAAACTCTGTGGTGCTCTCTAACTTCATTCACTGAAAATATCCCCCAGATTTTAAGCTCCAGGAAACAAGCAAAGAGTTTATGACCAAGACAAGTTTTTTTCTTCTTACTTTTTTAGTTTATGATTTTTTTTTAGTATATAGATTGAAAGCCATTTAATCCTCTCTGTAACAAATTAAAGCTTTGCTGCCTCCTTCCAATCTAATAAGAAATCAATGCCAGGCTTGAGAAATAATTGTAACAAGATCTTGATTAGCGCATACCTGAACCACCATTTAATAATAAGCCCTTGCTCTGCTCTGGTTTACAATAATGCTTTCTTCATTCCTCTTTGTCTTTACAGAAGCCAATGAAAGACACTTCACATGCCTGTACCTCTTTTCACCCTGGGAATGTCACAGCTTCTGAGGACAGAAAGGTTTTCCCACCAGCCTCTTCTGTGAAGGGTAAATCTCCATCATAAAGCATTTTCTAAGCAGCTGACCAGGACAGGGATGAGAATGTGTTTCAGAGCTTTTTCCCTGGTTCTTGAAAGTGCAAAATAAGACTGGTGGAAGCACCCAGGCCCTGATAGACAAGTTGATACACCTGGCCTGACTCTTCTGCAGCTGATGAAGGGTGGCCAAGGACTGTTGGCTCTATGATGTAAAGCTTTGTGTGTGTATTTAAGACCACTTTGACATTTTATTATTCAACAAAACTCTTCAAGAAAAAACTCAGTCTGGATATAACCCCTGACAAACCCTCAGAAGGAGATTGAAGTACCCAGGGACACATGTGACTTGTCTGCTACAACAGCGAGTGTCAGGGAGGGTTGGCCCTGGCAGGACTGAGCACAGAAAGCAGCTTTTGGAGGTGACACTGCTGCTCCCAGGTGGTACAGCATGGATATTCTCTCAGCTGGGAGTGCTTGGACCTGATTTACAGCTGGCAACCTTTGAAGAAATAAAATAAAACTTCTTTTGTAATGTTGCAGTGAAGTAAGAGGAGTTCTCTTAAAAGGCAATGAGAAAAGAAACCCTAGGAATAGAAAGGTAGGATTTAATAAGATTTCATTCTCTTCTTGCCATCTGGGAATAAAATTTTTGAGAGAATACTGTTCTTATCCTTGTAAATGGCCAGTATCTTCTTGAACCCAGCAAAGCAGAGGGCAGGCAAGGTTTATGGTTCACATTAGCAGATTCTAGTGACATGAGTTTACAATAATGGTCTAATAGTTCAGTTTAACAGTGACTCATGGCTTATTACTGTGGTGATAGGAATGTAAAGAGATCTCATTTGAAAAAAAAATATATTTGGATAGTTCACATCCTTTCCTCCCTACTCATGAATTCCTGTGCCATAGACTGCTAGCTGCTAAAAATAGGATCCTTTTTGTGTTTCTAAAGGAAAACCTAGAATCAGAGAGACAGTGGGAGGGGACCAAGGTCCTTCTACACAGAGCCTTCAGGAAATATTTTTAATGAAAGCCCTCTGAGAGTGCAGGAATGCTTTTTAAAAATGGGAACAATCTAAGAAGGCATCTTGGAAAGAAGAATTAATTAATCACAGCAGTTCCCAGCTTTGGTATTTTGCACCATAGGGGTGGGAGGTACAGGACCAAGCTGCAGCTTTGTCTTGGAGAAGCTGTTCCACTTCAGCAGCAGGAAGCTCCAGGGAACAGTCCAGGAACAGCCCTGTGGGCTGATGAGGATCCAAAGAGGAGCCACAAGAGGAGACTCACTCGGAGTCATTTGAAGTTGTACAAGTCCCTTAAGGATAGCAGCAGGAAGGAGGAAAAATCCTCTTCCCAGGAAAGAGGATCTGGGAAGACATGAGTAGGGTACCTGCAAACGAAGTGCATTATCACCATCACCCCTTCGAAAAAGAAAAAAACCCACATGGCACCTCAGAAACAAACTGCTGAAGTGTGAAATCATGCAGCAGGAAAAGCTGTCGCAGAGAATCAGAAATTGATTTAATAGACACAAATTGACTGCTGCATGATTTGTGCAGATTGCTGCTTGCTGAGAGGGGGAGAGATCCACAGCTCTGGAGACCTGAGCACAGGCACCACCTGGCAAAAGGTGTGGAAAGCAAAAATTATGTCGTTGGTAATTTTACGTGTACTGAATGCTTCCTGTTCAGTAGGGAACAATTAAAATCGATGGCAGGATGCAAGGTAACAAAAGGAAATGACTGATCAATATGCATGTCTTGGAGCTGAAGACAAGACTGTCTGCCAAGAGCAGCATGCTGATGAGCCGAGACCCTGAGAGGGAACCTGAAAAGCTTCCACTCCCGATGCTCAAAAACACAACACAGCCGAGCAGATGCCAGGTGCAAGTGCTAGGAGAGGTGAAGGCACCAAGGAGTCTAGAGAATAATTGTTAGGAAAAGCAGGGAATGTTAATTTTAAGACTAAATAGATTCGAAGTAAAAAATGTGGTGCTTCTCTTCTTTGCCTTTCTAAAGATCTCAAAAGCCCTTTACTGGTATTGAAAAATTATGGTCTTTACATACCTGTGCAAAGTTTTATTGATACTGAGACAGTGATATGTTAAGACCAATGTCCAATTTATTCCTCAGCTCAAAACACTTGAAATCTCATTTTGCTGAATATTTCACTGGAGGGGTCTCTGTCAAGTGCTACCAAAAGTCAAACACTAAATCTTCTATGATTCAGTAGTTTTAAATCTGTCACCCAGATTTCTGAATACTTTTGAAAATGTTCCTGTAAAGCTGGCTGCAGGGTCTGCCATGGCTCCAGTGGGACAGGGAAGAGCACAGCAAACTTCAGATTTGCTTTCCCAGTTTTTCCCCTCCTGAGTGCTATTTGTTTCTGAGGAAACAGCCTCAGAAATGGCACGTGAGCAGTTAAACACCTCAGGTCTTGCAGCTCATATGTCTCGTTCTGCTGACACAGACAGAAGGCAGACACAGCTGAAGATCAGAGCTAGGAAAATGCTGCAAAAACTTTGTGAAAATTTGCTTCATGGTAACCCCACATTTGCCTGAACATATTCCCTATGAGTTCCTGACTAGCATCCTAAACAGTGGATAAAGAGCTATTTTATCACCTCATTACTTCGATTTCATTAAGAAACCACAGAAGATTGGTAGCACTGAGACTCCATATTCTCAGTGGGCTTGGAGCAAGGGTTCTCCTCGTGATCCTGCACCATGTCACCCACTGCCTCCTCTGCAGAGCCCTCCTGCTCTCTTGGCACAAGTGAATAAGCAGCCACTCCTCTTAGGAGCCAGCAGGACCCCGTGCATCTTCCCTGGCAGCTGGCACCCAGCCAGACACACTGCTTTGCTCTTTCCCTGCAGGAATGCATGGAAGGACTGAGCTATGCAAAATCTCTCTGGTCTGGGGAGGGTTTAGATGCTTGGCTGTTGAGGAAATGTTCCTCCCAGCGCCTCTGTGCTCCCAGCCATCTGCCACCTGCCTCCTCACTGGGGGTTCTCCGTGTTTGCTGGGAAGGGGAGGCTTGGAAGCACAGGATGGAACAGCTGTGCTGTCCTTGGGCTCATCCCGACACACTGCACATTATCCTGCTCTTCAAGGCAGTGGGAAAGCGTGTGGAAACAGGAGGAGGAAAAACTTCCAAGCAACTTTTCATAGAGAGCCATAGTTAAGTGTTTCGTGGACAATACAGATATGTTCATTCCATTCTTCCAGTCCAGCCCCACCAAAAGCCACCCTAAACAAGACTAGGAATTAAGGAAATGGGAATCAAAAGCCCTCCACTGGCTGTGAGGTAGGAGAAGCTCCATATGCAGCTGATACAGCCTTCATGCTCTGAACTGCAGGGATGCATCCCCTGCCTTTGTGGAAACCATCTATCCAGCTGAGATAGAAGGATCAGGCTGTCTGGTGGGCAAGGACAGCCCCAACCTCTGCCATGGCATGAGCAGCTTTATCAGTGGGAACAGGATGAGGAAAAGGTACTGCTAAGCTGGGTTCTGCTGCAGAACAGAAAATGCATTGTTTGTAAATCAGACTTTGGAACTGCTTACGACTTAAACACAGCTTCAATTAATTAAACTTTCATAGCGCAGCACAGCCCCAGAGAGAATAGAACACTAGTCAGTCCCCTAACTGCAGATTTTGTTGCAAAATAAACAAGTTTTCCCAGGGCTGGGCTTGATAGTGCTGATCAAGAGGTTGGGTTGGGTTCAAAGTCATCTCAAAGTCCTAGTGGGGATACAAAAATGGTTGTAACACCTAGAGAAAATTACCTTTAGCAAAATATTTGTAGACAACACATGTTGTAAAGCCCCAAATGGCGTGACAGAGATGCTCTTTAATACACTCTATGAGCATGTTTCCCAGCAGTGTGAACCTTGTGGGGGTTGTTTTTTACTGCCTTATTAAAATCTGTTTTCAGGGTGCTCAAGTAACATTTTTCCAGGTATTTTTTATGCATAATTACTCTTTCTTCCTTATGCTAATTTTATTCCTGTAAATGTGCCCTCTGGACCAAGCAGTCCCTCACAGTAACACAACTCTTGTCACATTGGTGCAAATGAAGGATGGAATTTAATCCACTGAGCTCTCACCCTCTCTTTCTGAAGCTGAGAACATTCTGCAGCAGTTTTACCAGGTAAACGCTGTCCTCCAGTAAATGAGGAAATGGCAGCAACATTCTTGCACCAAAGTAAAACAGAGGACTGGGAATATTTCTTCAGCAAAAGGGGAATGACAGCTGGAAAAGAGCCGCTGCTGCTGGACCTCTCAACCTGAACTGAACCAGAGCTCAGGCTCAAATATGGGCAAGAATCATTAACTGCTCCAAAGCACAGAACAGGAGAGTGTGTAAAGCTGCACTGCGAGTGATGGGATGCCAGCACTTCCAGGGAATGGGACCCTCCTGGCAGGCTGCTCTTGCAAGCAGTTTCCATCTAGAATAATCTATCCAGGGATGGTTTCCATACTGCTGTCCATATGTTCATAGTAGCCATAGCAGAGACACGACTTCACATGCTCTGTAGGGAACACAGCCCTGCAAGTGGCTTAGGGTATGGCCCCTCCCATGGGGAAGAGCAGCTCGGCCTTGACCTCCAGGAATTCCTTCCCACCAACACTTCCATGATTTAGTGATCCTTCATCTTTTCCTGTGTGGCAGGGCCTTGGCCCAACAGCTGCTGGGTTTCTGAGTTATGTCCCTGGCTTGGACTGAGTGCGAGCCAAAGGAAATAAAGCTGGCAGAATCACCCGGATCACTGCGCTGTCATAATCCCTGCTGGGGCCTCCAGAAAGGGTGTGGGACAGGAGCAGCATCCCAGCACAGCCCTGGCTCCATCCCTTCCAGGCTGATGGGCACCACGGCTGAAGAAACTCAGGATGGCAACACAGATCACAAACCCATAAACAAGACCTGGAGAGGAACTACGTGTCTGAAGTAGAATTCCTTGATAAAATTTCCTCCTGGCATGATATAACTTTATTTCTCTCTCCCCAGGCACAGCCAACCACCCCCTCTGATGACATTTATCCAAAACATGAAAAGGAAATAAAGAACTATCCCATTTCATTCCTCATTTAAACTTCATTTTGAGACACACTTTTGTTCTTGGATGCCCACAAAGCAGATTCAGCCTGCTGGGTTTTCATTCTTTATTTTAAAATGTTTTCACAAGTAGCAAAAGTTTGGATTTCTGAGGAGAAAAACAGAAACGTTGTCTATTTTCTGAATGCCTATAAAGACAGATGCTTTCCCCCTTTGTATCAGGGCACAAAATTATTATAAACATGTATGTCTGTATATAAAAATAGATTACTTGGCACTAACAGATTCAACTAAGACAATTTCAGAGAGGGACAGAGACAAAATAGAAAAAAACATGTGACATCACAATTTTATAAATCCCTTTTTTAAAGGTGTTCAAAAATTTTGACCTTCCACTGAGCATGAAAGAGTAGAGGAGAATACCAAATGCCACTGAAATGGGAAAATGGTTCACAACAACTACATTTTGTATCATTCACAATGTCACACTTCAAGTTATTGTGACAAGGCAGATATGAAAGTGTAACAGTGCATAAACTCTGGGGTTTACATAGAAGAGAATACATATTTAAAGCGTATTTTATGTTTTAGGGCTGTTACCTCACTTTACCCCAAAATAATTATTTTAGCCTATAAGATATAGAGTAACTTGTAATAAAGCAACAGCCCCATAACAGTAAGACCTTCCCAGCATCCAAGGCAAGCAGAGAGAAGGGCCAGGGCACCACAAGCAGGGTGGTAACAAGATCCCAACATCTTTCACCACTGACTGGAATATGGCACTTATCTATTGGAACTCAAAAAATTTCGAAATTCAGCTCCTCTGTTCACTTTCCCTTCCAGAACCAGCACTTTCCCTGTTGAGGGATCACCAAATAATCTATTACAAACATTATAATTTTTCCAGCTGTTATTTTCCCCTCATACACAACACACCAAGTCCCAAACCACCAGGACTCGGAAGACATTGCACAAGGCTCAGGCTGCCAAAATTCTCGCTGGTTTTGGTATACCTTGCTCAGAAGGGGAGCAAGGAGAAGAGAGGAAGAACCCATTTGTGTTTCCTTCATGCCCCACAGGGGTCTGTGCCCTGCTGTCCATCCTGGCCATGTCTCTCCATCCCACCTGTATTCCCTGGCATGGGCCATGGCCTCCCTCTAGCGTCCACAGCACGGGCTCCTCTGCCTCAGCTGCCCCTGAAGCAGCCACCAGAGCCCTTCCAGCTCTCCAGGCAGGAGGAATCTGCTTCGGTCCTGCGAGTAATGACCCATAATTGATGTTTATAGACTCTCCAGAGTATGAGAACTCACTGAGCCCCCGGAGTGCCTGGGGATCAAGCAGCCTCCTGAAGCTCTTCTATAATTAACATTTAACGATTATGCAGAAAGCCCGAGGCAAGCAGCTGTCTCCACTTCTGCAGGAGAGGCCCCAGGGCAATAGGACAGGAAGACAAACTATTCAGAAACCCCTCATCAACTTAACTTTCCTTCTCCCCGTGCTCACAGACTTCTCACTTGTTCTAGCAAAACAGGAAGGTGCAAATGTCACCTTGGCACGATGGCAGCAGTTACTTTTGTAGAAGGAACACACAGCTCCTGGGTCCATCCAAAAATGGCTCCTGCTGCCAGCATGATGTGTGTGAATGAGCTTCATCATGCTCAGGTCAAGGGCTGCTGCTGTCAGCCAGAAGGAAGAAGCAGCAGCACCTGGACAGGATTTGGCAGCATCCCTAGTTAGGAATCATTCACTGACAGGGAGCGTGAGGAAGGGGGCAGGAGCACATTCCTGTCTCAGCCCTGGTAATGCTTTAAACCAAAGCTAAAATTGAAAAAAATAAAATCATGCAACCTTAAAAATGTAAACTAGTAAAACATTAAGCTGTAAAATCAACATGCGTCAGTGGCTGAAGTAATGAACAAAGGGGCAGAGTTCAAGCAACTGCAGATACATAAGCAAGATTCCTCTCTTCCCCAATTTAAAAAGTCAATATTTACTGTAAATCTATTTAATACACCAATGGATCGCTTTAAACACTCCTTTGGGTAGAACTCATGACCTCCACCCTGGAGCACTGATGAGATCCACAAGTCATGGGCAGGATTCAAGGCCAAGTCTACCAAGCAGAGCAGTCTCGACATTGCTTTGAGCCTTAGTCACAGAAATACAGTAATTATTGTGGCAGTTAATTAAATTAGGCTCTTTTATATTAATGTAACATTCACCTCCATATTTTAAACAGCCCAAATGTCAATTTAATGCACTCCTTATTCAGTGTTTAGCCGTGTGCCTTTGAGGCATCCCAAAAGCTGCTGTGTTTTGGAAGGCTTTTAAAGGTGAAAGAATTTGAGATCTGGACCCACTGAGGTCAAGTCAATGAGCAACAGCAGCCCCTGCTTTGTGTAGTAAAGACTGTCACTGAAAAGATGTATTTTAAGATTGAATTTCTCCTGAAGGAGAAGTAAAAATTTAGTAATATCTGGGAATATTAAATGCTGGTATAAAGTGACCTGAATAGAGACAGACCTGTCCAATATTGTAAAATTCCCACAAGCCTCAATGTTACCGTAGCTTTCAAAACATTGACAAAACCTGCAGTTTGAGGCTCTGAGGTCTTGCTAATTCTAACAACAGAGTCTTCCTGTATCAGACACTCTTTAAATGAGTATTTTCATTATTTTTATTGAAAGTGCTTACTCCACAAATGCTGGATGCTGCTGCTCACTGACTTAACCTGGAACACCCACACAGTTGCTTTATTTCCCCTCAGAGTTGTGAAGAAGTGCTGGAGAGAATTCTTTGTTCCCAGTCTCAGGCTCCAAGCAAGGATCCAGGTTCTGAAGTGAAGTGGAAGACCCCGTGTCAAGGATGCCCCTGGTCCAAAGGCACAGCCAGGACAGGTTGCAAGAGCACCCAGCTGTCAGGACATTGCATCAGGGCAGCATGAGGGATTTTGCCAGTCTCGTCCAGAACCACTTTTTGGTGCAAGGATTGGTGTAGTCACAAATCGTAATGAACCGTAAAATACTTGGAAACTCATTTTTCATGGATTTGTACTTGACTGGAATCAGCCGTTTGTGACGAGCACCTGAAAGAGAGGTCCCACAGGCAGAGAGTTACACAGAGCTACAGGCAGAGCCCACATCATTCCCTCCCCACCACAGCAAGCACATCCAGGTTTGCTCCTGACTGGGCAGCATCTGATTATATTGCAACCAGCTCTCACTCTGGAGAGCAAATCTCTGAGTCCTGATTTACTCAGGCTGCAGATGTTCCCCAGTGAGTGCCCCTGCTAACATGGACTGCTGGTTTTGAGACACCATGAGATGAGAGCACCCTCCCTGTGACTGCTGCTGCTTGATGGAGCAGCTCTTCTACAGAGGAGTTTCTGCCCTTGTAGCTCTCCAGAGGGACACCTACCACCACCTGCACTGTGCCCAGCACAAGTGATGACACTGGGATGAGGCAAATAATCAAGATTTCATAACTGCAGTAGATGCTGGAGTAACCCATGGAGCTCCCAGAGCCTGCCACCAAACCCTTCTGTGCATTACTAACACCCCCACAAACAGGTAACACTGTGACTTCTCCAAGCCTGCACTTCCACTCGTGTTCTCACTGGCAGAGCTCAGATCATTCCATGCAGATGGAACTTCTTTTCCTGTTCTAATGGAAGGTGTGATGCCCACAAAAAAACTGGTGAAGAACTAAAAGAACTTTTCTACAAATCTTGATGACTGGTGGCTGATACAAAGTCCTTGGAGTGTTCAGTGGATTAACTGGTATCATATGAAATCATATGAAATTATCATACGAATATGAAACTAAAAGGACTTTTCTACAAATCTTGATGCTTGGTGGCTGATACAAAGTCCTGGGAGTGTTCAGTGGATTAACTGATATAATGAAATTAGTGTGCCAAGGAAGATGGAGTAAATTCCTGTCTCTGCCACCAGCTTCCAGTTTAACCTTTGGCATGTCCTCTATAATATCATGACAGATGCCCCATTTAGAAAAGAGGCTTTACATCCAAGTATTCTTCTGAATTCTACATATCCTCCATACTATTAGGCTGGCTTGCACTTACTCCCCAGCAACACAGACAACTGTAGAAAACTAGTGGCTAGAGAAGAGCAATCACAACAGACCTGGCAGAAGTAAATTGGTGGCTTTTCAATTCAGAACAAAATATGTAAAAATTTTCCCAACCCAAGGTGAACATCGATATTTTGTTTACCTATCCACAATACTCAAGGATCCCTGCGAGAATCACAAAATGGAATGGGCTGGGTTGAAAGAGGCCTTGAAGATCATCCGGTTCCAACCTCCCTGCTATGGGCAGGGACACCTTCTACACCAGGTTGCTCAGAGCCCCACCCAGCCTGGCCTTGAAATCTGCATGTTCATTACCTGTCACCTAGTTCCCAGCTTTACTCACATCCTGGATTTTATTATACCACTTGTCTCTTTAGCAGGAAATTTTCCTGTCTGGATCTGGAAGCCCTTCACAAGCCTGACATGCAGCTCTGACATTTCTGGAGCAGGCAGCATTATCCCACTGACAGCTGGAGCAGTGCAGCACAGGCAGCTTCTTGCTCACAGCCATGTGAGGAAGGTCAAGAGCAGAGCAAGGGACTGAGCCCAAACCCCTGCCTGCACAACCAAATTATGAAGCCCCTGTTAGCTCCAGTGCCCACTGACCTCAGCTGAAGGCATAGATGTCACTGTAATAAAAATGATAATGTGCAATTGTAAATGGGATATTTGTGTGATCTTACCTGGGGAAAGACTAAGAGCAAATTTGGTCTGGAAATCACATTCATCGCTTTCCAAGTAATCATCTGAAACGACAACCACCATCCTCCGACACCTGGAGATTAAGCAGGGAAGAAAACAAATAAAATATCAAAGGAGATGATTTTCATTGCCACAAACAGAAGCATGTACTGCTCTGAATTGCTCCGGTGCAGAAGGACCTGGCTGTGTTCCAGCAGGAATTAACTGCAGAGCAGGAATGACTGACAGACACACAGAGATGTTACACAGAAAAACCTGATTACAGATACAAACTCATATACCAAAAAACGAGGAAACAGTGAAGTCCAGACTATCTGTGCAGCCTTTATGTGATCCTGTGTCTACATATGACACACAAGGCAAAGAAAAGCGATTGAACATAAGTAGCATCACCACAGGGCACCTCCCTCATGAACACAATGAAGAGACACACTGGGGAATGCCCGAGTTGTCCTTCTTGAGCCAAGAGCATAAAACAAACCCCATTAAGACATTCTTGTGGATTTTTGCTGTTTAGCTGGCACCACGCTGAAGACATCACTGTAAAATGAATGTAATGTTCCACTGCATTCACAGCTGGCCCTAAGAGCTATGGTTCACTTACCTCCTCTCTATAAGTTCTCCACTGATGGACCACACACAGGTTCCTGGCAAGACATCCCGATCAAATACACAGAGCTTCAGTTTGAACTCTGTTTGCTCCAGCTCCCTGATCATCTCCTGGACAAACTGGAGGTCTTTCTGACAGTAGCAGATGAAGGCATCAAATATCTCTGTTCCACTCCCTGTAACCATTAAAAATGTAGCTGTCATCTTCTACTATAAATGAAGCTCACTCCTGTAGTGAACTTTCAAGAGCTCCCACAGACTTAACTCAGAATCAGGAGTCTGACTCTGAGAAAAGCTTTGGCCAAACTTGCAAAGGTAATTTAGCATTTTATTAGATGAGCTGCCCTTCAGCCCAGACTCCTTAACAGGGCTGGCAGGAGGTAACACACATCAGTGCCCTAGCTGCTTTCACTGGCCAGGCTGTTCACACACACACATTGCCTGGCAGGGGTCAGAGAAAGAAGCTGAGGTGCAGACAGGCAAAATCTGTGGAGGCAATAACATCCGGCCACAGGGAGTCTAGATGGAGCTGAAGGGAGCAGAGTACCCCAGGGGATGCAACTCAGAGCCCTGACACTCTGGGACTTCACTGAGAGTTTCACATCTATAATACCCTTGTGGCTCTGCGTCTTTTTTCCCTAGTTCAGGTCAGAGAGATTCAAACTTCCCAAACAAAACAGCATTCAAACAAAACAGCAATGTCCTGCCATCTGCTGTTGATGGAGCTATGGGGTGAGCCTTGACATTTGGAACCTGTCATTTTTATGGCTAAGATGTCTAACCTGGGTACCTGAAGTCACATCCTAATAGGCCTGTTTTCCAATTACATTAATGGCTGGCAGCTCTTATTTATTTAGCAGTTATCCAAATATTAAAGTGCTGCATTTTAAGGGCAACGTTGCTCATAATTAAGTGCCTTAATACTGCTGGATAGTTTCCAACCGTGTTATTTTTTTTCTGTATCAATGTCATTACAGATATATTCAATTTTTTATGCCAATTAAAGCCTACCACAGTGAAAAAATAGGTCAGGCTCTAAAAGCTGCTGACTAAAGTATCAACCCAGCAGGCAGATTCAGCCCAAGAAGCATCCAGTGAAGCAGAAGGGGAATGTCTGCCAGGTCAGTCAAACTGCTGCAGGGGCATGGCGCTAACTTGGGGGGTCATGTCAGGCAAAGCTGCCGTGTACAAACACCAGGATATTGGTCTGTGGGCATTTGGGGATGGTTAGTGATGTCCACACATGCAGCAAAGGTGGCCACCTGAAGTGAGTCTAGCCAGCACACACATGTGCACACACCTGGCTGCACATGCAGGGCTGCACACACACAGAACCCGTTTCCTCTCTCCACCCACTGCACACCCAGTCCTACTTCAAACCCACTTCCTTTTCATTCAAGGTGGTTCCACCTGCCAAAGACAGGGCAGGGAAATCACCTCTGACACCCTTCTCCCTGAGCTCCAACCCCTTGAGCTTTCAGCAGCTGCTGCTCTGGGCCAGGCTGGGCTAAGGGACACATTTCCATGAAGTCTCCTCCCATGTGTGTCCAGTGGCTCTGTGCCAGCCTGTTCCTGGGTGAAGTGTTCCCCAGGGTTGCTTCCCCTCTCTGCTCTAAGAAACAGGAAAAATGAAGAAAGCATTCTGGCCTGGGGTATAAAAAGTGGTGTGAATTATGAAAACAAGCAGGTTTCTGCTCTCCCCACGGGGAAGGAGATTCCAACACGAGTATCAGGCAGCAATGGAAACACGGGCTCTTACCATATGGATCATCCCTGATGGTGATGCCCACCAGCTCTGATGTCTTTGGCACACTGCTGTCCACTGCTGGCACTTGGAGAGGCTGGTTGGCCTCCTCCTGCTTCCTCTGCCAGTACTTCTTACAGTCCTCCTCTGCAAAAAAACACAACCAGGCCAAGAGGCTCCTGTAACGTGGGTTTACACTGCTGGAGTTCACTAAAACAGGAATAGCTATTTCATGGATCAAGGATGCTAGAGGGAAACCCCCTGTTTTTTTCAGTATGTAGAATTTATCTCACCTCTTTCTGAATGTCTCGATGCTGCCTCCACCACCCCCTATAGCAATTCATTCCTGAAAATCACTCTTGATATTTTAAGAAGTACTTCCTTTTATTTGTTTTATTCTTCTTCCTCCCTTTAGCTCTACTATATCCCAGTATTTAATACCAGGAGTAAGGTACAGAGTTATCTGCTCTCATTGTTCTGCACTTTGGACTATTTGAAATCACAAAACAGTTGGGGAGGTTTTCATGGTGTCAGTCTTTCTGCCCACGTAAAAAGCTATGAGACAAGACAAAATGGCCTCAAGTTGCACCAGGGGAGGTTTAGATTGGATATTAGGGAACAATTCTTCACTTAAAGGGTGGTCAGGCATTGGAACAGGCTGCCCAGCAATGGTGGAGTCAGCATCCCTGCAGGAATTTAAAAGATATGTAGATGTGGCACTTGGTGACAGGGTTTGGAGGTGGCTTTGGCAGTGCGGGGTTAATGATCCTGTAGGTCTTTTCCAACCTTAACAATTCTCTGCAGACACACAAGAGCTGATTCACACCCTCAGCCTTTGCCAGCCAGGACAACTGCAGGTGACAATGACTCTCCACACTCACCACATACAGCAGGACCATGTAAAATTGTAAGGAGGTCCTGAAGCAGCTTTTATGTTGTGCAACAGCAATAGGGATCCTCTTATCCCAAGCAGAATAGACATGAACCCCACTCTGAGATAACAGAAGGGCAAAGACCTGTTACAGTCACTGCTGTGAACTTCCCAATCAGGTCAGTGATGGGCACAGATCTATTATAAACAGACTTGGTTTAAAAATAAATCATAAATCTAAATGTGAAGTCTTTGCGGAAGCAACAAGAAGCTCTGCACCCTCTGCTACTCTGCAATTACAGAAGAACTGAAAGTAAAAGGAGATTTGAAGACAGGAATTAAGAAAAAGATGAAACTCCCTAGAGACTTTGCCTTTACCTAAGATTAAAAAAAAACCCCAACAAGTGTTAATCAGTACTGGTCAGCTGGCACAGCTGACTGGTGCAACAGTGGAGTAAAGGATCCCTTGGAGGTGCAGGATGCTGATGGGAGCCAAGCGAGTCCTCCTGTAACACAACCTGGCACAAGCAGGTCTGCAGGAGCCCCAGCTTGAGCCCCCATACCTTGCTTCTATCTCAGCTTTGCATCTCGTGACTGGATTATCTCCAATCTAATAAGGCTCAGATCTGATCAAAGCTTTTCCTGAGGCTGAGGCATTCCCAATCTGCTTTTCTCCTCCTCTCAGCCTCCCCAGTCCTGCAGAGGGAAGAATCAGCCATATTCCTTACCAGTCAGAAGGTTCAGATCTCACATCTTTCCTCACTAAAGCCCTAACTCAGGTCCCACCTCTCTTCCAGCTGCCTATTGCATGAGGTGTGTCAGCTCAGTCAGTATCTTTGAAATCATGATTAAAGTCACTTTGAAGTTGCCAATGGGTTCAGCAGTCTCAGAGGAAGGACTGGCACACAGCCACCGCCTTAAATATGCCTTGATTCCCTTGGGAGCCAGGTTCACAATCCAAAATACTGCTGAATAGGCAAGAAGAGGCAATTATTTAACAGCATTGCATAGTGCTCAATACACTATGAAATTCGTATTTGCTCCACCTCTTTTCTCCTTGCCTCTGATTAGGGATGGATCAGTCCCCAGCTGGAAACAGCCCCTGACTGCACAGGTTAATGAGAGTGAACAAGGATCAGGGATGACTTTGGGACCATAAAGATGAAGGATGCTTAACAACACAACCAAGCAGCAAGAAACTCTTCCAAGCTGTCTTCCTCCACCAAGCACCTAACTAGGCTTTACGTTCCTCTGACAGTCAAACAAATTGCCGAGGAATTAGAAAAAAAAGAATAGAAACATGAAATCTAAAGCACAAAAACAGTAGCATGATGAGAACACAAAGAAAACAGACCCAGTAACTGTCAGGAAACCGAATGTAACTGACCCAGTAACTGGCATGAAAGTAGCACTTTTGTAACAGGTCAGGGAAGGAACAAAAATCATTGACTTTCAGCAGGAAAGAGCACAAAAGTATCAAAGCAAAAAGCTTCACATCCCTGAAGATAATTCTACAGCAAAATAAACTGCTGAGGAAGATCACAGTTAGGGCAGAGCTGCTGGGACATCAATACTGATGTTTTCTGATTCTGAGCTGGATCCCACTGAAGAAGTTTCAGTGGTACACAAAGATGCCCCTGGCATCAGGAAATACTGTGCACAAGAGTATATGAAACCATTCCTTTCCTTTCCAAGTGTAAATATCTCTGACTTCTGCAAGAGCTCTCAGCACCAGCACCTGGTCACAGGCCCTCGGTGCAGTCCCCAGCCAAAAATCATAAAAGAGGAACTTTTATGGAACACAGTCACACTGGTCAGGCTGAAGGTCCACTGGCGACAAGCCTCATCCTGTCTCAAGCACTGCACAAAAACAGGTGTCTAGGGGGGAACATAAGAGTAAAATAAGCTTACAGAGATATTTCCCTAATATATATATATATATATATATATATATATATGTATTTCCCTAAAATCTATCTTTTAGGTCTACATTTAGGTCTACAATCTACAATCTATTTTTATAATCTATCTTTTGGACTATTTACAGTTATGGAATTTCCTGAGCTACAGACAGTATTTTTGTTGGACAGCCCCTAAGTGGGCCCCTCTTCCAAGAATTTACCTATCTCCTCTTATCAGCATGACCCAACTCTGGGTAAAACTTGTGATTTTCCTGCAGCTCAGGCTCTTCCCACTCCTTCTGCTGGAGTCTATTCCAGCTCTGACAACACTCCCTTCCAGTGGGACAGAGGTCCTTAGCCCAGGGCCAGAACCACCCTGCATGATCCCAACGTTTTTGTGAAGCCCCAGATCTTTTGCACAGCTGGAAGCTCCCCCAGATTTGTTAGAAACCTCTGATAAGCAGATCACAAAGCACACTGATGCTTTTATCTTTCCCAAAACCTGGCCTTCGGACTGTGATCTTAAGTAGGAAGAACCACAGGACCAAAAGGAAGTTCTCCATCGCTTCTTGGTCAGGCTCTCTACAGAGGTGGATTTCTACATCTTCCTTTATCTCCATGAGCAACAGGAAGTGAGATTTATTACTTCCTCATTGCTAACTCAGTAAGCTCTGTTATACAACACAGGCCTTCAGGGAATTCTCTGGCTTTGGAAATACTTTGGCAAAAACTTCCCCTTCTGATGACAGCTGGGTTCCCTCGGAATTTCTCTGACCACAAAGAATACAAAGAGCCCTAAAAGAAAATGTTATCAGAACAGCACAAGGACCTTCATTCTTCCCATTGACCTGTCTCGATTTTTTCAGTTTGCATGGAGTTTTTTTTCCCCTGACATTATCCAGTTACACGCATCCCTCATCTCCCCCAACAAACATCTTCTTATCACACTTATCACACATCATAATTTCCACACTGTCTGGGGTCAGTGCAATCTATCTCCTGGCTAACCTGACTAAGAGAATCTTTTGACACACAGAAACTTTTTAATTGAAGGTTTGGGATAAGACAGGGCTCCAGGTTACTTTGCAGGGCTTATGGTTAACAGAAACACAGCACATGTCTCTCCTGGAAGCCAGGTGAGCCTTCTGTGAACTGCAGAATGGTTCGAGCTAGAAGGAACCTTACAGGTCATCTCATTCCAACCCCTGCCATGGGCAGGGACACCTTCCACTATCCCAGGATGCTCCAAGCCCTGTCCAATCTGGCTTTGGACACTTCCAGGGATGCAGGGGCAGCCACAGCTTCTCTGGGCACCAGAGAAAGGCCTCACCATTCTCACAGGGAATAATTTCTTCCCTATAGCTAATCTAATATCTAATCTTCTAATATCTAATCTAAATCTCTCTTCTTTTAGTTGTAAGCCATTCCTCCTTATCCTATCACTATCCACCCATGCAACAAGTCCCTCTCTCTCTTTTTATAAGCCCCCTTTATATTGGAAGGGGTTCTAAGGTCTCCCTGGAGCCTTCTCCAGGCTCAACACCCCCAGCTCTCTCAGCCTGTCTCCATAGCACAGGTGCTCCAGCCTTCGGAGCATCTTTGTGGCCCTCCCGACAACACCAGGATGTCACTCCATCACCTGGAAAGGGCTTTTCTTCTTGAGCGGGATTTTTTCATAACCTCACCTCCACGGACAGAGCAGCAAAGAGCAACACGAACAGCATGAACAGGAACAGCATCCCCTCCCTCCCCAGGCATCAAGGAAGCAGCACAGAGAGCAATTCCGGGGCTATCCGGGATTCCCGGGGCCATCCCGGATTCTCGGGGCTATCCAGGATTCCCCGGGCTAGCCAGGATTCCCCGGGCTATCCGGGATTCCCGGGGCTATCCCAGCTCTCCCCATCCCCAGCACCTCACCCACGCTGCCGGCCAGGTCCGTCAGGACATCGTCGCGACCCAGGCTGCGCAGCACATCCAGGAGCTGCCCCACGGTGGCCCCGCCGGGACAGCGTCCCGGCCACTCGTCCAGCAGCGTGGCCGTGGGGTCGGGCAGCCCTTCCAGCCGCCGGATCTCCAGGAAGCTGCATCCCAGCGCCTCCGCCAGCGCCGTCCAGTCCGCGGCCGCGGCCGCCCGCGGGTTGAGGTAGAGCCCGAGGCGGCGGCGAACGCCGTAATTCAGGGCTACCATGGGCACGGCGTGCAGGTCCAGCGCTGGGGCCGGGCTGGGGCTGGCAACGGGGGCCGTGGCCATGGCCATGGCCCTGCCGCGCTCCCAACTTCCCCTCCCCGGTACTTTCGCTTCTCGGCTCGCCCCGCCTTTCGCCCGCCCCCGCACGGCTCTGCCCGCCCGGCCTCGGTGTATGGGGCTGGGCTGGCACCGGGAATGTGCCCAGCAGGGAAGGGATGGCATCGGGAGGATGCCCAGCGGGGAAGGGATGGCATCAGGAGAGTCCCCAGCATCACCAGGGAAGAGATGGAACTGGGAGAGTGCCCAGCATCACCAGGGAAGGGACGGCATCGGGAGAGTGCCCAGCAGCAGGGAAGGGATGGCATCGGGACAGTGCCCAGCAAGGAAGGGATGGCATTGAGAGAGTGCCCAGCAGGGAAGGGATGGGATGCTCCCCCTGTGCTCTGTACCTCCAGTGCTGTGTCCGGTGCTGGGCTCAAGTCAGGAAGGGCACTGAGGGGCGGGAATGGGACCAGAGAAGGAAATGGAGCTGGGGAATGGTCTGAAGCACACGTCCTAGAAGGAGTGGCCGAAGGAGCTGGGGGTGTTTAATCTGGAGAAAAGGAGGCCCAGGGGATTCATTATCACTCTCTGAAACTCCCTCCTGACAGGAGGTTGTAGACAGGTGTGCGTTGGCCTCTTCTCCCAGGCAATAACTGACAGGACAAGATGACAGAGTCTTAAACTGTGCAGGGTAAGTTTAAGTTGGACATCAGGAAGAATTTATTCACAGAAAGGATGGCTACATTGCAATGGGCTTCCCCAGAGAGGTGGTGGAATCACCATCCCTGGAGCTGTTCAAGGAAAGACTGGATGTGGCACTCACTGACATGGTGATGCTGGGTCACAGGTTAGACTCGATGACCTCAGAGGACTTTTCCAACCTAATTGATTCAGTGATTCTCCTGCTGGGCTTTGTCCAAATGTAGTGCCCTGCCCTCTGGAACAGCCTGGACAGGGATCTGTGCTGTGTGTCAGGAGACACTTAAGCCAGAGAGAACAGTGCTGTCACTAAAAGCTGTTTCACTCTATTCCCCCCCAAATCACCCCCTGATGGCCACATTCCTGCCCAGGCCCCTAATACAACAAATGGTTGAATTGTCAACGTGGCCACAATAGTGCTTATGTTAAAAATTGCTTGGTTTTTCTGCTTTTGGCAGAACAACTTGCTCTTGTGTTCAATGTCTGTTTATTTCTCACCCAGAGCTGAACCCATCAACCCAGAATGTTCAGAGATTTTACAGTATTACAGTTATTCCTTACAGAACAGGCCCAGTGGATCTCTAGTAGCAATAAATCCAGAACCACATCCCATCTTTTGTGGTCAAACTGTTCAGATCTGGGCTCCTCTTAGATGACAATGCTCCAGGACATCACAAATATGGTCATCTCCAAATTCCCAACCTCTTCCAGCTAGAAGAGACCTACTTTTCTAGTTCCCAAACTCTAGCAACCAGAGCATTCTGCATAAAAATAAAATCCTAAAAATGGTTAGGGATCCATTTCAAACTGTTTTTGATGCCAAGTACAAAACACAACTCTTGACTATGAACTGAACATTTTTCAGCTTCCAGGATGGTACCAAAAACAACAGGGTACTGCAAAGAAATTTTCAGGAGGAACACACTGCTTCTCCAAAGTCCTGCAGGAGACACAGTAAAAGAACATCCTCTGCAGTCTCTGGCTATGGAGCTCTGTGGAAATGAGGAAGATAAAATATTCCAGCAGCAAAACTTTTAATTGCACAATGATTGGTGGGTTTAAAACTTTAAAACATGAAAAATTAGCATAAGAAGTTTCAGTGCTGACTGAACACCTGCCACATAAACCACTGCCTCCAGATTGTAAGGTGCTGATCCACAACCTCTAAACACCCACTTTCAGCAAGTGTCCCTGGGAACACCAGACAGGCAGATCTCGTATTTTACCAAGCCAAACCTGTATCTTTGGCTTGTTCAAGGTGATTAACCATTATCCAGGCACCCTCAGCAGCAAAACCTCCTGCTGAGCACTCTTTCAGCCTTTAGCAAGCATCTTTCTTACGAGAGAAGTAAAAATCAATCCCTCTGTCCTTGTGCTGTGCTGGTCCCCTCCTGCCCCGGGGGTGGGGGCTTCCTCCCTGTGGCAAATGACAAGGAACAGTGAGATATTTACTGATTCTGCAGAGTGGATTTGGTCACAAAGCAGTGCTGACATCCAGAAAAATGTGCACATGGAACTTCTGCCTCCCAAGTTCACTCAAAAGGGCATGAAAGCTTAACAGGCACTGCTGTAGGCTGGGATTTAGAAAACCAGGGTTTCTGGTAGGGTGAGCTGGGGAAGTTGATCAAAATCGAGCTTTTGTCTCTGGAGAAGCTTTTTGGCTTCAAGTTTCATCACTGCCTCAAACTGGTGTCTCACTAAGGTGCTCCTGCAGAGTCCTTTCTCTCATCCCAGGAGGTTACTAATCCAGGCCCTCCAACAGCATGGATGAAGCAGGCTTTGCTTCCACAAAATTTTCCACTCATGGCAAAGGAATCTGGCTAAAAATTTGGTACTGCACCTTGGAATTAAAACCTGAAATGAGGACATGCTTCATGCTTCACTGACTTGATACAACACCTAAATTTGAGCCTCCACAAAGTATCCTCAGTCAGGGAGAGGCAGGGAAGATGCATGGGAGAAAGGCAAAATGCTGAACACTCTTATAATACAAAACCTTAGTTATATCCATTTCCTTCCATACCAATCTCCTCCAAGAACAGCATCCCAGGCAGTAGATAAAAGCCTTGACATGTTGCAGGATCAACATCTCATTCTGCCCCCATTCTAAAGGGGAGATATACCCAAAAAGCAAACTGCAAGGGGCAGTCTCCATATTTACAGGTCTTGCTGACTCCAGTTTGGGTGCACCCAAGCAGGAAGTTGGTCGTTTTTACTTTCACCTCCTGAACAGAAAGGACACTGGGTTATTTCTCTTTTTTCCACCTGTACTGGGGGGTGGTCACACCAGTGGAGGCTTTGGAGAAACCCCATCCCTCTGGCAGGGCTATCAGGGTATGGAAGAACGCTAGAAGTACATGCTGTGGCTAAGCCCTGCTGACTATACAAGGGACAGAAAAGAAGCAAAAATTTACATCCTTCACCACAGCAGGTAGGACAGACAGCTAAATAATCCTGGCTGCACAGTCCCTGCTGTGATGTAATGTGAGCTTGCATTAAAAAAACTTTTTTCCCTTTACACCTGAGAAAGAAGAGCAGAACTCACAGAGATTGGAGCCCTGCCACCCCATCCCAGCCTTGCCAGTACTCACAGGCCTCTGGTGGATGTGTCGGCTCCACTCTGGGGCTGTCACCACTGGCTGTGGGTAGGTCTCACCTAGAGTCACTCCTGCCTGGGAGAGAGCAGCACTGCTCAGTGTCCAGGGGGTGTGGATGTCTGCTCCCTTGATGCCCTGCAGTTCTGGCACCCACAGCCGGACATAATCCCCCTGCAAACAGAACCAGTGGCACAGGATCCATTCAGTGACAATCTGTAAGCGTTTCCCAGCAAGGCTCTGTCCCAATGGGAAAGAGAGGAGTCAGATTTCCAGGTAGAGAAACTGGTGTTGTACAGCATCAGTTACTTCTGACAAGCCTTGGCCCCTCCTGCTAAATCCTCCACTCAGAATTAGTGCCTAAAGACAGACCTGGATGCTGGAGCTCTTGCCCCATGCTCACACTGCAGGCAGAGGAGGGAGGCACAGACAGGTGCATTTTCAGCACTGTTCACCTGTCCTGTTTAGGACATCCTGAAATGAAGTCACCCCTTAGAAGTTTCCCATGACTGAAGGAAAATAGGATGGCTGGCTCAGCTGCACACTCTTGTGTTCCTGAATCTCTCCTATTAACTCTACTGCTGCGTCCTCTACTAGGACTAATTTCTGATTTCTTGTTAAACCCTGCCAGCTACAGTGCCAAAAAGCAACAGCACAGCCTGATGTGAAGCTAGGGAATAGTGTGGAAACAGGTAATCCAGTATGTGAATACTGGCAAAGCACATGGAAAGGACATTTTATCTGTTCCCACCAATTAAGAGAGGACAGTCAGAAGAGTCACAGGTTTAATCTACTCTTCAGCACCTCTCAAGGAATGGCTCTGTCTCTCAGGTAACTCCTGAGTTCTCCAACAAGCTGCTCTGTGCTCAGAGAAGCACCTGTGTGAGATACTGATGGGATGTGGCTGTGACTCAGAAGAAATGGTGATGAAACACTGACCAGGGAGGATGTGAGGAGTTCCAGCCTCCCTGGGGACAGCAGCAGGTTGTTAAAGTTACATTGCCCTGCACAAAAGGAGGAACCTGCCTGGCTGTTGGCCAGCAGACACAAGAACTGGTTTCATATCCACACAGCACACTGATCTCCTCTGCTCCCTGAAAACACCACGTGTCCTTCACTGCACTCATCCTTGTCAAACAGCCAAACAAGACTCACATTCCCATCGTAATCCAGGCCTTGTTTGATCATGTTAAATTTCCTGCTGTCCCGTGGGTCGTTGCCAATGCCAGCGCTGTATAACCAGTTGCCATAATTGCTGCAAACATCATAATCCACCTTGAGAACAGAGGGAGAAAACCGTCAGGAGAGCTGGGCTGGCCCTTGGTCAATCTTATCTTCCATCCTTTAGCTCAGGGGGAAAATTCCTTGAATGGGATTCACTCCAGCCAGGGGTGGTCAGAGCTCCCCCATGTTGGTACAGGCACCTGGCTCATTAAAGGACCTGCATGGCTGCTTTTTACAGCTGGGATCAGCTCCCAGACTACTTCAATTCACAACACTTAGGTCAGTGAGACAGGCGAAAGTCCAACCAAAGTCTCTTTTCTCAGTTTCCTTCCTTTTAAAGCAAAATCCTTCTCTTTCTGCCATCATTTGGCAGACTTCACAAGTAGCCCTAGCATTTGAATGCTCATATTCCAAAAGAAAGAATTCAAATATGAGAGAAAATTCTTTCTGACCAGTTGCCCAGACACACACTGGCAAAATCATCTCTGCAGATCCTACTAGGCAGTTTGGAGAGAAATCTAACTCCAACTGTGCAGACAAACCACACAGTGTATGTGAGGATGCAAATGACACAAACACTGCAGTTTTTTCCCGTTGTCAAGTTACTCCTTCTCTAAACAAATAAAAAGCTCTCAAGGGTACTTATATAAAATGGAGCAGGGCTTTTGGAACAAGCACAAATGAGAGCAGAATGTGATCCCACCTGAGTGCTCTTCAGCTGGGCAGGGTGGCTTAAATCCAACACCAGAAATTTTCCAGTCATAAGACAATTCAAACCCTGCTCAGGAGGGGAGTGGAAGTGGCAGCAAGGAGGGTTTGGGATCTCTGAGCATTCCTAAGGGTGTCCGTGCTGCAAAAGCAGAAGCTGTGGCAGAAAGAGCTGGTTCAGTGCTGTTCTCTTCTCCCTTTACTGCAGCCACAGCAGCAACCAGTCCACAAAGAGATGTTTCCAAGATTTCAGCCACTCCTTGGAGTGAGGAGCTCAATGCTCCAGGATGGCAGAGGGCTCAGGGAACAGACTCAAGCTGCCCTTTCTCTGCAGGGCCAGTGAGTGCTGGGGTCAGGGTGAACAGCAGCCAGCTCTGCTCCCTGTGCACCAGGCTTCCTCCAGCTGGTGAGATAAGGAGAGAAGAAAGATGCCATTGGGGGCCTGATTGTGTGATTAACATGCAGGAAAGCATGTGTGGGAGGTGAGGGCAAATCCAAGGGGCCCTGGAGGAGGCAGGCTCATTTCCCCCTCAACCTTGTCCCTTCCTGGCATTCTCTTCTGTTTGTTTCTCTGCCTTTCCTTGGGGCCTGACCCTGTGAATGAAATCAATGAAGTCAGAGCTGAAATATTCTCAGTTCAGGACATCAGTAGTCTCTGGCCTTTCCCCTGGCTCCAGCAGAGCACAGAGCTTGTGCCTCAGTTTCCCTGCCTGTCTGGTGTGGATGGCACACACACGCACTTGGTGGGCCTTTGCTGGCAGTATTGGAGATGAAATAGGCATTGCTTCCCTTTTTTTTAGAGGAAAGTGAGACCAGTTTCAGTTCTGCACTGGCCTCTACCCTTCTACAGCCATGTCTTCCCCACCAAGTTGATGTCTCCCAGGTGCTGCTGGGGATGCCACCAGCTTTCAGCAACAGAGCTGTGTGACACAAGATGGGACCGAAGAGCACAAGGACCAGCCTGTGCCACACCAGCCTCCAGTGGCCATCAGCATCTGGGGCTTCCCAAGGTGAAAGGGCCAGTGCAGAGTGCTAAATTCTGCTTCCAGCAAGGCTGGTATTCATGTCCTTAGGAATACATGTAGATAACAGGCAGCATCTTTCTAGTGTGACACCTTCCAGGTCTTCCTCACTTGTGTAACAGGACACACTTGTGGAAGGTTCTTGCTCTTATCTTGGGAAGCATCATTGCATGGAGTTCCCAAAACTCCTTTCTGCAGGATCCTGAAGTCCTGCACCATGCTGTTGCCCAAGCCCACTGCAGCTTACAGCACTGGCATGGGAGAGCACTCAGATTTTCCTCCTGCAGCCAAAGCCATGTCAGAGCCCAGCTCCAAGGAAGTTAAAAAAATACATTCACAAATAAAGTCTCTTTTAAATACAGATATTGGCACGGCAACTGGGCTTTCTCTGCCCATCCAGCACTCTGAGTGAGTGGAAAGTTTTCTGATTGCCAGTAGCCTCCTGTATCCCACAGATAAGACCTTTAATGTGAGGCTGATGTGAGTATTTAGCCTTTTTCAGTCAGTACCATGAGAATCCATGGGGACTGAGGTCAGAAAAGTGACCCAGCTATTGAACTGAGCTCACACAGCTGCTGATTGATATATGAGAGAGGAATTGATGCTCCAGTTGGCAGGGAGGCCTGTAGCACCCCAGAATGAAGAAGGATGCCTCCAGCCAGGGTGGAGCCCTGTGGAAGCTGATCCAGCTATTGTCCCTACTTGCCTGTGCTTGACTAGATGGCTTCCCAGTCCACAGCCATCAATGCACAGACACTGTGCCAGCACACACTTCTTTTTATGTTCTATTTCTGGGCTGCCCTCCTCCTCAGCCTCTGGGGTGAGCAAATCAGAGCACTGTTAGCATAATTCATGTTTGAAAGTTTGCTCAAGTGTGATGGATCTCTGGCTAAAACCCTACACAGAGGATCAGCACTTACTGCAAACTTCCTAGGTGCATCTTTGTTCATGGCAGCTCCACTGTGGCAAAATTCCTTTTACTTATGTGAACTGGAAGTTCACACCCTGCAAAAAGTATTGTAGCAGCCTGAAAATTATTGATCATCACCTGTACCCTTTCTTATAAATCAGGGCTGTCTTCCTGCCTGTCATTAAACTCCAGGTACACAAAGGGCCCAGTCTTACCAGCAGGTATTCAAACCATTCTGCCCCCATCCTCCAGTCCAGCCCCAGGTCCTTGGTGAGGAAGCTGGCGACGTTCTGCCGCCCTCTGTTTGACATGAAGCCCGTGGCACTCAGCTCCCTCATGTTGGCATCCACAAAAGGAACCCCAGTTTTGCCCTCTGCAGAGACAAAACACAGCCCTGGGATGTCAGGATGGCTTTGGGCACTCAGAAACCAGCCTGTGGTCATGTATTCACAGCCATTTCCAAGACAGTGCCAATGCACAGCAGCAGGGAGATATTTCAGTGTGGTTTAGCTGGAGTGCAGCCACTGAGATCCACTGGAAATTAAATGCTATATCATACTGAAAATTAAGCTGGGGAGAAGTTGTTTCGGTTTTTTTTTTTTCCAAGAAGGATAAAAAAAAGTACAGAAAAATCTCAGACTGGAAAAACAATCAGGTGGGTTGCAGGGAATTTCACAGAGTAAAATAAATATGCAGACAGCAATGAGATGGGCCAAGAACAGAAAAATTCTTGACAGGTGACTAACAGAGGGATATACTGGACAAATCCCCCAGGGTTAGTGCCTGAAAAGCAGAGTATGCCTGTTGTTAAGGAAAAGATTTACTGTGCCTGGATGATTTATTTTGTCCTGTGTGCAAATGGGTACACGTGGCATTAACACGAAAAAAGATACAGAGGTGTGTGTATTGCACTGATTCTAATACTTTAATCTGTCAGTCTCTCCAAGTTTTGGGATATTATGCTTGCTATTCACGTTACAACAACAAAGTTGTAACAGCTAAAGAAAAGGCTGTGGGATTACAAAAGATGTGATTTAGTCTAAATCTGTTGTAACCTTGTAACCAAAAGCAAACAGAACCAAACATAGCAGGCATGGCAATCTAATATTGATAAGAAGGGCTGGTCAGCCTCTGTGTGACTAAACAGAAGGGACCAGCAGGTCACGAACACTCCCTCCTGGGCAGGAAAACCTACCTGCAGTGCACCTCACAAAGCAGGGTAACCCCATGGGCTGCTCCTGTGCAGGGCTCAGTCTGGGAAGGGAAGCCACACATATCCATCCCCTGGTGATGCCAGTTTCAATGCCAGCCCTGACCATGCTGGCAGCTGCCCTACAGAGCCCTGAGTCAGTGTTGGGGCACCTGTGAGCTCCAAGAGACACCTGAAGAACAAAACACACCCAGCCAAACCTGTGCTTTCTACTGACCTTTCCAACACTCAAAGAGCTGAAGGTCCTTTTTCCAGGGGATCTCTTTACTTTGAAGCCCTGTGGAAGAAAAGAATGACCTGCTGATGAATTAAGAAATACTGACAGCCAGGGGTTCTTGGTTGACACGAGGGTGAAGCTCGGCCTCTCAGGGCCATTACAAACAAACCTGCACAGGTTCAGAGATGATCCATTCCTCCCCACAAGTGTGGCAAAGGGGTGTCTTTTGCACACAGAGGGTGCTCAAGCCCTAATGGATTTTGTCTATTTGTTTTGCTGATGTTTGCTTTTTTTTCCCTTTTTTAATTAAAAATGACTCGGACCTCACAAGTGGACGGAGATGTGCGCTGGCCCACGCTGGTATTTTCTTTCTCAGCTTTACTCCAGGACAATGTTTATGTGAAATCTGTTTCTACAGCAGATACTACAGCCAGAATTACCTGGCAGAAGCCCCAGGTAACACCTTGCCCCTGCAAATGGGATAGGAATAGATGAGGGGGATGATTTAATGTTTGCAGGATCCAGTGGCAATTACAGCCTTCTGTGCAGCGGAGCAGAGACAGCAGGGACAAATCAGTTCTAGCTACAAACACTGAAAATCAGGCCCACCAGTGGCATCCAGTGCCATCAGAACAGCCACACAGGCCTGGCAGGTGTGGCACAGATCCTGAGGGAGATGTGTCCCTCTGCAGCCACAGCTGGATGCCAGGCAGGCTGCCCTGGAGCATCTGAGCCAGTGCTGCATCACCTGCAGAGCAGCTCACCCAGCACAGGCATTGCCTGGAGGGTCTCCCGACTCATGGGCTGGGTATTTGTTGTTGCACTGAGTGTTCAGAGCCCCATTTCACACTCCTGTCACTGGGGCTGGAACCAAATCCCATATATAGTGCAATATCTGGTTTCTTGGGATTCACCTTACTGGGTCAGTTCCTGCTCTGTCCCAGGTCCTCTGGAGAGCTTGGGCAAGCCTGAATTCTGCTGAAAGGTAGAATGTGTCTGGAAACAGCATCTTTACTCTCCTTGTGCTGCTGTTTTCCCCCAGCCATGTGTCAGTAATACTCCCTGTATATAACCAGATTTGGGGATCAGTGTCCAGCACCGTGGTGCCAAGGCACTTCTGTGCTAACAGAGTTCCCAGCCGCATCCCAGGGTGATGACACAAGCACCATGAGAAGAACATTGGTATAATTTAATACCAACAGCCTCTTCTCTTACTTTCCCTGTTGTAAGAGAGTGCCTTCCCTCCTAAATGTGGTGATCCATACACACCTCTTAATGAGAAGATCCTTCTGCCATACTTCAGGGCCACAAACCGAAAGTAATCCCTCCACAGCAGTTCAAACAGGACCCTGGAACACAAAGCCATCTCAGTATTTCACTGTGAGTCAGCCAGGATTACTGAACTAGGATTTTGCTTCCCTACAACCCATCATTAACACCATGAGGCTTATTCACAATGAGAGATTTCAGGGACCTTCCCCACAACACCAGTTCTTTCCCCAAGCCTCCTTACCCAGCTCACAGGGAAAGCAAACTCTGCATGAATCACTCGGGAAACTTTCCTTAGAGTTTCAGGAAACATGTTCCTCCTCCATCCCTACTGGGATGTCATTCTCCCAGAGCAGGGTGAGGGCCTGATTCAGCTTCACACTTCTGCAGGAACGAGCACATCAGCACATTCCTGAGAGCTTTGTGTTTATTTAAGCAATAACCTTTGCAAGGGACTCCAAGACACCTTTCAAAACCGGTTTATGTTGGAACCCAGAAACCTGGGAGTTTTGAGCTTTCTGACACTGACCCCCAGGAGAACACTGCTTTTGACTTGAGGCCTTGGAGAAGGCTTCCAAATTTGAGTGATGGAGTTAAAATCATGAGTGTGTAGTTAAATAGAAGTGTGTGATTTCACATGGTGAAGGGTTTGGAATTTGGGGTTTTAGAATATAGTAGTAGGTAAGGAACAAGATGGAGGGTTTTGGGTGTTGTCTCTTCCTGTCTTCTTCATGATTTCAGGCAGTAGTTTCTGGTTGGACAGTCAGTGCTGCATTGCGGGGTCACAGGAGTTTGGTTATTGGGTCAAAAGTATAAATAATATAGGTGTTAATTCTCCATTGGACTGTTCAGGTTTAAAAGACCTTATAGCTATCTAGATTCAGCTCCATTTTGCTCACTTTTAGCTGGTAGCTGGAAGTGTTGCAGAACTCTCAGTACTTTAGATAAGATTTAATAAAGAACCAAGTCTGAACACAAGAAATTAATCTCCTTCGTGTTTTTAATCCTGAGACTGAGTGAAGACAGAAGAAAATTAAGCCACTGATTAGGTGGTGCAGCTAACTCATTTACAGGTTTACAATGCTCCAGCCCATTAGATCAGGTGCTAGGCCCATGGGAAAAAGGACAGTTTTATATAAAACTTCTATATAAAAAGAGTTTCTTTTAAAATAATGGTACATCAGCCTCAGAGACCTGCTTCAACTCTATGCCATATGGGAAACACTCAGCTGATTTTTAGGCTGACTAGATCCTTCTGGATAATCTGGTTAAGGAACAGAATCACAGAATTAGGGAATCAGGTTGGAAAAGATCTCTGAGGTCATCCAGGGCCACCTATGACCAAACACCACTGTGTCAACTAGACCATGGCACTGAGTCCAGTCTTTCCTTAAATACCTCCAGGACAGTGACTCCACAACCTCCCTGGGAAATCCACTCCCATGTCTAATCACCCTTTCAGTGAAGAAATTCCTCCTAATGTCCAACCTGAACAGGACACTGTCCAAATCCCAAAAAGTAGTGTCATAACATTGAGGTTCAATGAGTCCCTCATGTGCAGTCACCACGACCTGCACTTCATTGTACAGGTGACTTCTTGAGAGCTTGACAGCTTCATTTTTATAATTACTGAACATTTTAAGATGCTAAAATCACCATGGTATGCCAGCTGCCAGCAGGCTGGCTGACTGTTAGATGGAAAACAGGAATATGTTCATTTCTTTAAATCTTTCCTCTCTTAATTATCTTTGAAGTTAAAATCCCCCAAACATACACTACATAGGTGTTGATATTTTATCTGTCATTTGAATTTTAATGAAACTGAGCAGCCAGAATGGTTGGCAGTGTTCTGCCTGTTCTTCACCAACCACTGTGCTGTTTGACATGTTGCAAATGTAACAAACCAAAATGAATATTTAGTTCTAGAATTTGCACAGACCTTATGGTTTGGGATTTTTCCCATCCAGGTCTAGTGTTAGGCCAGGTTCTAACATGAACCTGTTTCTCTATCAGAGCTCCAGGTTCTGATTCACAGTGTCTGGGCAGATCTGAACAAGTTCAAGGCCAGCCCAGGGATGGATAAACTGAAAAATGGGGCAGAACATGGGTGACAAGAGCATGGGAAGAGCATTGGGCTGCATTAAACCCAATTCCCAGTGCCTTCTTCCCCTCTGCTCTGATGTGGTGGTCATGGCCAGGCAGCTGAGCAAACACAGGGCCACTTGCTGGACTTGTGGCCATGGGACCTTCAAACACCATGAGATTTGCACAAGTCACACAGTCATTGAGACTTTGGGGCTCATATCCTTGGTCTGAGAAACCTTTATTTGTAAATTATTCTTCCTTCTCATTTAGTCCATAAGAACACAGAGATGGATGGTGCTGATGTGCTGAGATTGTTTTCATGAACCACGGTTTCCCAGCAATAATAATGACAACTGGCATTCATAATCTTTACTTACAAAGTGCCTAAAGCCCCTGGGTGTTGAGGAAAGACTAATAAATCTGTACTGAAAGAGAACTACAGTGCAACCCAGAAGAACCAGCCAGCAGGCATAGGAAAAACAAACATTAATTACAAAGAGAGTTAACAAATCACTCTCCTGTGCATGAAATGCCAGGTTCCTTTTCAGAGAAAATAAGCCATGGTGATGGTGCAAAGACATACCAGTATGTGCTCTGATTTGCTGTTCTCTCTCTCTCATACTTCTGGATCTGCTCATAGATGTATCGAGGTGAGATGCAGCCCAGTGCCAGCCTGAAAGCAGAGGAATGATGTCCTGAATGCAGGACTGACAGCAGAACTCACAGCTTGATATCCGCTCAGAGGGAGGAGAGGGGCAGTTTTGTATTGAGTTGTTGTCTAAAAATGTTGTTTGGTTTGCATTTCTGACCCTGGCTTCCTAAATGGCTTTAGTCAAGTTGTAACTTCCCTGCAACTCTGCAAGAGAGAGAATTCTCTTCCAAGAATCAAAATCCTCCCCTTCCTGGGGTATGACTGTTACAGGAGTCTCCAAGCTATGGAGATAAATCATTCTACTCAAGTTTGGCAAGTTTTGCCTTAATGATTTAACAAACCCAATGAAAAACCCAGAAAAGAATCTCAAATGTCAACCTCTGCATCACATGTCCTGTCTCTCCTTTTATCACAAACCTCCTTATCCCATGCTCAGGGCTCCTTTTCCTGCAGAACCTAAGTGGCTCATTTGAGCAACCACAGAAAGCAAGTGACTGCTGGAAATCTGAGCCCTGGCAGGAAAACTAGGGAATCAAACCCTGCTCTGGCATTTCAACCCACTGGGCTCCTTCCATTTGTTCCAAATCAGTGCTGTTGCAAGACAGGAAAGAACTTGCAGCCTCCAACCCCATCATACAGGGTATAAAGAACAACTTTTACCTTGCTTTTCCTAGAAATGCATTTTACTGTCATTTCCACTACAGCTTGTGGAAACACTGGATGTTCTTATGAATTGTAGAAAACAGGAATAAACGTTTTGAAGAATTTTTCCTTAATTGCTGACCAGCTCTAATAGCCAGTATAAGACAGGAATGACTGGCTGCAACCTGAACTGCTCTGATTTTGATTATGTGTCAGAGGAACATTTTGGGGCAGGCAGATCAGGACTGTGTGCTCTGAGCAAATGGCCAGCTTGGAAAAACCCAGGTGGAGGGCACAAATAACAAACTTCCACAGAGCCAGCAGTCCTGGGATCCTGAAGTGCCACCAGATGGAGCCATCCACTGCAACCATCAAAGCACAAAGCTTGCTGGAAACAAGAAATCCTGTCCTGTAACAGCCTCAGAAATTCGGTTCTCATGGCAATTCTGTCAGGAGAATTCAGATGCTCTCAGCTTAGGCTGAGCTGGGTTCTGCTGCTGCAATTCCAGTCTGGAATTAACTCTGCCTCTTCCAGCACCAGGGACTAAAGCCCCTAATTAAAAATCAAAATATTTACCTGAACAAAAGATCCTTTCCAATAGGAATAATCAGAAGTGTCTCTTCACCCCACAGAAAACGAGAATGGCAGTGAGGTGGGGTGACTTGCCCCAGAGCATTCAGGAAACCAGGACTGGGCTGAGTTCTGCTGCAGCCCTATCAACACACTGAAGCTGTGCTGCCTCCCTGCCTTTCCCTTCTCACACCAAGCAGCACGGAGCCAGAGGTGAATGGTGAGTCCCTCCTGCTCCCTGTCCTGCTCCCAGCACACCCAGCTCTCAGCACAGCTCTGCCTCACTGCAGCAGCTCCAGGGAAGTGCAGCCTCAGAGCTGCTCTACCACAACAAAAAGGGCCAAAGGAATCACACCTAGACCCCTACCCATGCCCAGAAGCACTCAGCAGACAGGTAACATCAGTTTGGGATGGAAGCAGAAAAGGATTTTCCATCTCAACAAAAATCTTTACCACGGTGCGAATTTGGTTGAGTAATCCATTCCCACCAGCCCATTCCGTGTCTCCTTGTAAGAAGCAACCAGGTTCTGTGACAGCAAAAGAACAAGAGGTTTTAATACTTTACAAGCAACCTGCTAAATGTTCTTTCCTTCTGAAGCCAGAGCAATCTGGCAGGGCTGGGCTCCCTCTCATGGCTGCCTGCAAGGATTGCACAGCTGCCCAATTCCTGCCTCCACACACAGGCATGGATCAGGCCAGCAGTTTTCATTACAGCTCTGGGGTGTGTGTGTCACAAGCTGTGCTCCCCTCTCCAGCCTATAGCACGTTTCTTTCTACAGGCACTGTGCACCTGGCTGTACTGCCCATTCCCATCTGATTCTGGATCAAAACCCCACTGAAAAGCACCAGTGGAACTGGCAGCCTTGTGGCTGCTTGTTTGGGGGTCGTAGAACCAGTGTGACAGCACCCAACACTCAGCTGCAGGAACCCTGACCCCTTTCTGTGTCCCACACATTTACAGCAGGATGCAATCTTCCATGCTCTGAGCATTCCATGGACAATGCAGAGGACATAGGGAAGACCAATGCGTCAATCACCTTTACTGCACAGGTTACAATTGCTAAAGGGCTGTTATAGCTCACCGGGGAAGACAATATTTACATTACAAAAAAAAAGAGAAGGAACAGATTTTCCAGCTCTGATTATATTAATGCTTGGCCAAGAGCAGAAGCTACATACACTTGTACTCATTTTGGTTGGGATGGAGTTCATTTCTTAAATTGTAGCTAATCTGGGACTGTTTCGGATTTGTGCTGAAAACAGTGCAGATAGCACACCAATGTTTTCCTCACTGCTGAGCAGAACTCACACAGCCTCAAGGCCTTTTCTGCTTCTCTCACCACCCCACCCTGAGTAGGCTGGGGGTGCACAAGGATCTGGGAGAGGACACAGCTGGGACAGCCGACCCCAGCTGACCTACAGGGTATTATACACCATAATGATGTCATGCTCAGCATATAAAGCTGGAAGCCAGGATGTTTGGAGTGATGCCATTTGTCTTTCCAAGTAACTGTGATGGAGCCCTGCTTTCCTGAGGATGGCTGAAAACCTGCCCACTAGTGGGAAGCATTAAATGAATCCTTGGCTTGCTTTGCCTGTGCACAAGCTTTTGCTTTCCCTATTAAACGGTCTTTAACTCAACATGTGATTTTTCTCACTTTAATTCTTCTGAATCTCTCCTCCATCTCACTGGCAGGAACTGAGGGAGCAGCTGCTGTAGGGATGAGCTGCCTCATGGGGTTAAACCAGGACAATGCTCCCCAAAAGCAAAGGAATGCAGGAACTTGGGAAACACAGCTGAAAGGATGCCCTGGGAACACCACACTCAGCTGGAGAGGTGCTCCCTCCTTTATCCAGAAAGCTGTTTGGGGCCTGATACTGTTGGAAATCAGCACATGTACCTTTGAATTCAGACATGGCAAATTTAAGACAGCTCCTCAAACTAGACCAGAAAGAAGTTCAAAAACTGTCTGACAAAATGCAGTCAGCAGGAGCTTCACTCCACCAAAGCAAGGAAACAAACAGTAACTGTCATCATTGGCTGCAAGATTTTAAACCAGACTACAGAAACCTCCTACTATTTATAACTGTGGGCAGATCTTGGGTCAGTTGTTCCTCACCCCAGTTGCAATTCCAGCCCTTTAGACCACTTTTCACTCCTCCAAAACAGAGGAACTACATTGCTGATGATGTGGGACTTGAGCATAGAAGGAGCAAATCAAGGTAAAGCAGCTAAAAATTTTGTCCCAAGTCCCAGACGTTAATGGAAAAAACACCTCAGAGAGATGGCCAGTAAACTAGGTTCCTAAGTATTTGGCTGACATTCCCCAGTCCCAGATGACTTCTTTTTGGTCTAGTTTTGTCTCTCTGAAAAATTGAAATAATGTTAAGTCCCTCCTCTGTGAAGTTTTATACGGGAGCTAAGGAAATATTATTAGGAAGTGAAATTGCAGCCTCGCCCACTTACATAGCCATGTGTACAGGGGGGAGGATGTAGGCAAGGAAATGTAACAGTTACCGTGTCCCAAAAATAATATTGCAGCCTCATTAAAGCCTGGGTCTCTCCTCCACTGCAGGGGAAGGCTGTTCTGGGATCAGTCACAGGATCTGCCACAGAAAAAAAACCACCAACACCTTGTTATCCCCTGGGAATGCATCTCAAAGGCAGGGTGCTTAAAATCCAGGGATGCTCAGCAGTGGGGATGTCTGCTTCAGGGGCATAAAAGATTGTGTGGTCTTCCTTTAAAATAAAGGTCATATCAAATATATTAAAAAGTCACTAAGAGGATGTTTCCAACCCAGCTGCTCCTCCACACAAGGAATTTAATTTCATTTTCATTGTGAGTGAACTGAGGCTTAGTTACAGTTTGAAGGACAACCACTGCTTCCATGTTTTGGTTCTTGGAAAGAGATGTATCACAGACTCACAGAATGGTTTGGGTTGGAAGGGACATTAAAGATAATCCAGTTCCAAACCCCTGCCATGGGCAGGGACACCTTCCACTATTCCAGGTTGCTCCAAGCCCTGTCCAAGCTGGCTTTGAACACTTCCAGGGATGGCACACCCACAGCTTCTCTGGGCAACCTGTGCCAGGGCCTCTCCATCCTCACAGGGAACAATTTCTTCCTCACACCTAATCTAAATCTACTCTCTTTTAATTTGAAGACAAATATCTGCCTAACCCTGCAACTAAAGACAGATGCTTCTACAGCACCCCCCAGACTGAAAAGGCCATGATAATCCAATCATCCTACATTTCATGTATCTCTCAAGCACTAGTTGTCTCTGCATTTTTACAAAAGGACATTTTTTTCTGTGACAGAATATAATATGCACTGCAAGGTGTTTGGTTTGTATTAACCATCAGAGCTCAAGTGCAGCCACTGCAGGTACCTACTTCACTCTGGCTGAACATCTGGGAATCTGGAGCAGCAGGAAATTATTTACTTTGCAACCCACATTTTTTCAAAACAGATCTAAGTAGGGTATTTTTAAGAACAGAATCTAATGAGTGTTTCATTAGACCAACTTCCAAATGAAGTTTTCTCACCCTTCTGTCCGAAATCCTCCATTGTAGGGATGCTCCCTTCTTCCAGGCCTGGAGCCAGGGGCTTTAGCTGCTCTGCCATCCTCAAGGTTGGCCGGACCTTGGCCCCGGATTCCAGCGCTTTTCGGAAGTGGGTGTAGACATCAGGTAAGCTGCACAGATGGGAGCAGCCAGGTCACCACCCTGGCCCCTGCACACACCACACACCCCTTCCCCAGGAGCAGGATTAGCATTCCAGGCTGTCCTCTCTCGTTTGTGATGCCTGTTCGAACACTGCCAGGCACAATAGGGGCAGATGCCCCCGGGGATAACAGCCACCACCAGCTCAGCCCTCCTCCAATTCCTTTCTATTTCTGATGCAAATCGTGCCTTTTCAATCTAAGGTGTGCCCTGGTGGGGAAATCCTGAGAGCCAGATTTATCTCGCCTTCTGATTAACACAGCTGATCTCAGTGTAAAAATCTACAAGCTCCTGGTGCCTTTTCAGGCAAAGCAGAAAAACAAGCATTTTCATGGCCTGACTTGTCTGCTCGTATTATATACATTTTCTACAGAACACCATGAATCACTCAACTCCATCAACTACGCTTCAAGTGGCTACTGAGGGAGCAGTGAAGAGTACAAATACCAAGGGGGGTTGGAAGTAAATAATTTCTTAGCTCCCTTCCAACCCAAACCATTTAATGGTTCTATGAAGTTGCTTCAGGTGAAGCTTAGATTGGATACTGGGAAAAGTTTCTTCACAGAAAGGGTGGTCAGGCTGGAACAAGGTGTCCAGCTGTCCAGGGAAGTGGTGGAGTCACTGTCCCTGGAGGATTTAAAACATGTGGGGATGTGGCATTGAAGGACATGGTTTACCGGTGGGCTTGGCTTAGTTAATGGTTTGATTTGATGATCTTAGAGGTCTTTTCCAGTCCTTTAATGAATGGTCAAACACACACCTTGGCTTTATATATACAGAAGCATAAATCCTACTAATGCAGAGGGCTGAATGTGCTGCTTGCCTTTTTGTACCTGAGCATGACAGCACTGTTCCATAAAAGCACAAATAGATGGACTAATAGGTCCTTTCTCTGTGGGACCAGAGGATTTGGAGTCCTGCTGAGTGAGAAACAGATGGGACAGTGGAGGGGTGACAGCACAGAGCAGCCCACCTGTCAATAGGCCTGAAGGGAAGATCATCCCGATGATACAGCGTGGACCCCCAAAATGTCTGAATCTTCACCCTGTGCTGCCTACACACCTGCCACAGCCCCTTCTCCACATCCAGCTCCTCCTGTGTGGCCTAGGGAGAACAAAAGAGTGAGGCCAGGGCTGCACAAATGCAGCTCCCCCACGCACAAAGACCGTGGTCCTGCCCTCCTCACTCCTCTCCACATTACCTTCATCCCTTTGCCCCACTCAGGGAGTCCCCAGCCCAGGAGCTACCCAGCTTCCCCAAGGTTAACACCACCACAGCCAAGAAAGGCTCTGAACACACAGGATCTGCATCACCACTTGGTTGTGGAAGAAACCTTCACAGCATAATTTTATCTTTTAACTGTGTCACTCAAGTATTTCCTTTACCTCTTCATGGAAAACCACAGTGGTGACAGAGCCCAGCTGAGTAATCAGATCACGGACCACATCTTCCGGCTTCCCCTTCCTCACAACCAGGGTACTAAAATACAAAATATTGGCCTGAAATAGTCTTGATGTTGTTGTTACTTATGTGTACAAGAGGCCATCATCCCGGCCCAGGCAGGCACTTGTGTCCTGGTTTTCTATGGAGCACAGACAGTGTGTGGAGGCAGACAGACAGGATTTGACCAGCCTGCACTTTTTAGGAGCCCCTAAACAGAGTTTGTAAGCCTCTGGGGCTTAGTTTGTGTCAAACACATTTCTGCCACTCTGGATGCCTTAGAAAGGATGACTAGGCACAAAGCCAGGCTGTTACCTAAAAGTGAATTTGTTTATCCTCACACAGTAAAGAGATTCAAGGGCTGGCTGATCTACCTTTCCAAGTTGCTCAGAAGAGGCTGTCCCATCCTGGAAATATTCAAGGTCAGACTGAACAGGGCTCTGAACCTGATCTGGTTGAACGTGTCCCCTGCTCATTGCAGGGGGTTGGACTAGATGGCCTTTAAAGTTCCCTTCCAACCCAAACTATTCTATGACTCCAGGATCTTTTGCTCTGCAAAGCCAGATACTATCTGGTAATGGATTCTTCAGGCCCTGATCTAGCCCAATAATGGTTCTAAAGGCATCATAAGCAAGGATATCTGAATCTAGAGACCGGGTTTAATGGGGCAGGGCATAAGGAAATGTAACTCTCCAGCCTCAGAGTCCAGGATCCACACTGGTCTGTCTCAAGCTAGTTCCCAGGGAAAGCTCTCCAGGGACAAGGACGGCTCCAGGCCACAGTGGCTACTGTAATTGCCCACATCTTAAAATTCTGCCATTCATGTTTCCCAATGTCAGCACTCTGGGCAAAGCACTGAAGGCTGACACCCATCTGGGGTACCTGAGAAAGCAAAACCCAGGTGGCACAGAGCCTGGATGGCTCTTTGTCCCCTGTGCAGGTGACCACAACAGGTCACCTCAACAGGGGCTACACGTGGGACCCTGCTGTATCTAACAGAAGGACTGTGGCTCTCCGAAATATGCCACCATCAGAGCCCAGAGTACCCGACATGATCTGAGTCACAGCACAGGTACGTGTTGAAAAAGAGTAGGAAAACAGAAATGCATATGTTATTTGCACAGTTAGTGCTTTCTCAACTACCTTCCTTTTTTCTTGAGCGTTTCCCTCAGATCCTTCACACTTTCCAGCAAAAACCTGAGCCTGTGGGGCCCCGTCTTTGGCAAGCTGTAGTAGTGGGTGCCCAGGTAGTGCCGCGGGTCGAAGCAGTAGAGGGGAATCACGAAATCCGCGTTGTGCTGAGCCCAGTGGAGCACCTGCGAACACAGAGCAGCCGGGGCAGGATGCAGGGAGAATCCCTCCGCATTCCGCCCCACAGCGGGGCTGTTCCTACACGAGCCCCGGCGCTCCCTACCTGGTTGTCGTGTGCGCGCAGGTCGCAGCGCAGCAGGCAGATGGCCGTGCCCGCTGGCCCCGACATCCTCCCTCGCCCTGGCCTCTGCCAGCTCGCCCGGACCGGCTCCGTCCCCCTCTGCCCGGCCCCTCTGCCCGCCCCGCCGGGGAGGAGCCGTCGTGCTGCGGATCCCCGTGTCCGCCCCCAGCGCATCCCGTGGGATGGGCGGGCAGGTCTGGTCCCGCATCCACGGAGGGCAGCGGGAGCGCAGCGAGCTCCCTTCCCTGTCACCAGAGCTCTGCCCCGGCCGCTCGCTCTTATTGCTGGGTGGTTTTTCTAAACCTCTTTATCTTTTAAAATCTCTTTATCTTTCGCACAGTAGCGCGGCCCCGCTGTGCTGGGGCTCAGCCGCGGTGACAGCAGCCAGCCACCCTCCGCAGAGATCGGTGACACCGAGCCTCGCCCTGCCTCGACCGTGTTGATCGGTGCTTATCCTGTAAATGCCAAGGCTGCGATGTGGTGGCCGCTAGCACAGGAACCAACTTTGCAGAGAGCTTGTCGCCTGCTGACCGACAAAAGGCGAGCTGTGGATTAGCAATAATTAATGGACTTGGCTCTCAGCACTGAAAGAAGTGGCTGAAGTGAAACGCTTTGCCTCATCCTATGGCTTCCATCAGCTGGCATTGGGCACCGGTGGTCACGCATCTCTTATTCACAGAATTGTCCCTCAGCATCCTCTTTTTTTTTCATTCAGCTACTCTCATAAGAGGAAACCAAGCACAGGAACTGCTTGCCCCAGGAAGTAGTGGAGTCACCATCCTTAGGGACACAGCTTAGGGGTTGACGTGGCAGTGCTGGGTTAATGGTTGGACTCAAGGGCTTTTCCAACTTAAACAATTCTATGATTCTATTAAACACTTGGTTGATGTCTTCTCCAGCCACCTGCTTCCCTTGTGTAACTCCACTGATTGTCCTAGGATGGGAGAGAAATGTAGAAGGCTTTAACATGTTGCAACAAGGAGCTGGTGATGATTAATGATCTGGGTTTACAACAATCAGTTGCTGCAGCTCATTTCAGTACCTGAATTGCTGAAGTGGAGTTTTTGGTGAAGCCACAGGGACTCCGACCAGAGAATAAATGTGGTACCCAAACCCCAGTGGGTCCTGGGGAGTCCTGGCTCCATGTCCATCCCCTCCAGGCCTGGTGGTGCTCTGCATGCAGCCTGCATCGGCTGGTAGTGGGAAATGATGTGGTTCCCTGTGCAACCCACGTGACACATCATCTCCTGATCCCTTTTCTGTTCACCAAGGGCTCCTTTTCCTGGCTCAGCAGCTGCAGCCCATTGAGAACCAGTGACTCATCCCAGAGGGCTCATGTTTGGTAAAAGAAAAGAGGAGCCAAAAGTTTGGTTTATGCCCAAGGAAAACACTGCTGTCTGCTTGCAATGCTTAGAAGACAACATGTCTCTTTATCATATTAGAAATAATGAAAAAAAACCCCAGTTTATAAATCTTCCCTGTTTGCCTTTGCCTGCATTTGGATGAGGACAAGCAGTGCAGTTGGCTTTGCTTTTGTTTGCAGTCAGGCTTCCCCCACAGTGCCTTGGTTGACATTAAGCTGGGCCAAGTCTGGCAGTGCTGACATCCTCTTGCAGCTTACTCAGAGGCAGTCACCCACGTGCAATGCAATGCCAAAGAGCCCCATCAGAAGGGTGTGCAAAAAGGGGTACCCTGCTGCTGCAAAGGGGGTATTTCCCATTGGCAAGGAAGGCTGGTTTCCACTAAACACACACCTCTGCACCATAACACTCAGAGAAGATTTGAAACTCTTGATGTGACAGTGAGGAAAGAAAAATGGGTTTAACAGCGAGTCTCTGCCAGCTTTTGATTTGTGTTGATATGAAAGGTGTGAGGTGTCCAACACTGGCAGCAAGAGCAGCACAACAGACTCTGCACCCACACAACTGTTGGATGTGGTGATCCAGGCAGCAAGAGTGGGCAGGAAAAACAGATGTCCATAAGGGATAGGCAGTTTTCTCAGGTCCAGAACCCAGGTTTATACCGAACACCATACCCTTTCTGTCACATGGCTGGAGGTTGGTTTTATTTCTTTTACACTCTTGTAGGAGAATACAATTCCTTTTGCACACTCAAGCCAGTGCTTCCTAAAAGAGTGCTGATCACACCCACTCTGGATTCTACCCTGAGAAATAGGGTAAGGTTTTTTTATTTACACAGTTTCTTCTCTTCAGATTCTGCAAGTACATCTGCCTGGTCCTGCTTCTGTGAGACCTTATGAAATCATCCTCTGAAAATAAGTGTACAGGGGTGTTTAGGAAAGGCAGTGTGGGCAGGAGTACTTTGTTCTAAAATTAGAAACCAGAAGACCTGGCATTGTGAACTGCAGGCCTGCCAGTCTCCTTGCCTGGATTTTCCATTCAGATGAACACAGTCAACGAGAACAAAAGCTTTCTTTTTTTCCCCACTGACACCTGTCTCTTTACTCCAGGATGGTGTTCCAGCTTTCCATTCTCCCTTTGGGAAGCAGGGAAGCATTGCCTGCTTGCAGTACCAGCAATCTCTATGCCAATATGGAGGAAACAAGCTGTCCACTGTAATTTTTGTTCTTTTAAGTATCCTCCAAGAATCAGCTCCTTTCCTGGAGTCATGAAGTTAGGCAATTCATGGGACTTGGGAGAAAGTCTGTGAGCTTTGACAAAGTTACACAGAGGACCTGTCATAACAGAATTGGATATCAATATGAACAGCAGCATGTGAGCTCTTCATTTCTCAGAGAAAACCTGGCATACCAGGTAATGGATAGACAACTTCCAAGTCAATAATCATTCAGCAGTCCTTTTCCCCTGACTGCTTTGGGTGTCCTTTTTCACTCATTAAAGCCATTTATGATCTCTTGTTTATTCCTGTTGAGTGTGACAGTCAGAACTGCCTGTTGTACCTGGATAAGAGAGTCAGAGGATTGTACCTCATCACCCCTGCAGTAAGGTCACCTTTTATGGCTTTTGATGAACAAATACAGAAATACCTTAAAAATATAGCCAGTTGTGTGNCTCCCCTCCCATGTTCACAGGCACCTGTGCCCAATTTCACTCAGGATGTGTACCCACCATCTTGATTCAGATGGTGTTTCACCTGTCAAAAGCACAAATCGGCCTGAAAATTTTCCTTTTTCACGTTGGAAGTAAATCCCAACTGTTGCTCCTTTCAAGTCTCTGCGAGAACGATGCTTTTGCATTTAGCTTGTCATGCATGAAAAGTTTGACATCGTTATTTGATGTTTTACTGATTCTCCCTCTGAGCCCTTCACAGAATCTTGCATCATGTCATCATTAGCTGTTTTCATAAAAGTATAAAAACTCTAGGATCAACACAGAGAGCAGCTCTGCTCAGGGACAGACCAGAGATTCTGTTACCAGCCCTGTTGCATCCAAGTGTGTGCTCCAATGGCTCTTTGACTATGACAAGCACAGTTTGAGTAGCATGATAAATCCTATCCACCAAACACCTCTCTCTTTTCATGCATATCTGATACTGCACCTAGACCTATCTTTCAGCTTTCTGAACCATTATTAACAGTGACAACCTGCTTTTAATGCAAATTGCTTTCCAGAGACAATGCTTTGATGTTTTGAGCTGGAAAAGGCTTGGCACTCTCTTCCCTGGTGGAAGCAGAAGGACATAGCCCTGCTCCAAGGGTTCAGTTCTCTGCCTGCAGAAATGCAGCCACTCTTTCTATGGGTGAGACGCTTTTCCCTGACGCCATCTGTCATTCTGGATCGGAGGGGTCTTGCCATCAGAGACAGTGCAGGGACTGTCTGGCCTTGGTTGCACTGTGATCGTCCTTGTAGGGAAACATAGACACAGATTGCTCTTTGTCGTTCAGCTTGTGACCACTATTCATTAAATCTGTCATTTCCTCTTCTGCCTTTCAGCAGTGTTTCCTCCATCAGGAACCTAATGACCCTCTGCAAGCTCTCATCCACCTCTACAATTACTGGACCTGTGTCAGCTTTGCCAAGTGGCTTAAATACTGTTTAGTCTCTGGTGTCAGCTGCTGCTTGTGGCTGGCCCACAGGTTTGCAACACACTCTCACCTGGCTTTTATTATACCCTCAAAATACTAGGAAAAAATCTACCCAGGCAAAGGATCAGACATGCACCACTGGAACTGAAGTAGCTTAATATCAGTCGAGTGTACTCACATCCTTGGCTGATGGAATTCAACAGAGCTAACCAAGGATTTACTTCAAACCTCAGCTGACAAAGAAAAAAATCTCTGTTCAAGAGGCTTTTAAAGTAGAAAAAAAAAAGCAAGCAGTGGTGGTTTTGTGGTCACAACTAGACCTAGGAACATGATGTCTGTGTTGTGTTCTGCTCCATGCTTCTCCCTGTGTTCTCGGAAGGGATCATTTCAACCCTCTGCCTACAGCAGAATTTCTTCTGCTCTAAAATGGATGCAACATCACTTCCCTCTTGCACAGGGCAGTTTGAGTGGTTACTGCCTTCATATCAGCGACCCACCCCTAATGGTGCTATTAAAAGCACAGAAAATTCTAGAAAATAATATATAGGGAGGGTTACAGTCAAATCATCTTAGATATTTAAGAACATCCAAATGTTCCTGTCCACTGAGTTAAAAATCAAGTCACCAGGTAATTTCAGCCACACAGGCTGTGACACAAGGACAAGGACAGCTCTGTGTCTGCCCAGCTCAGTGGGATGTCTACAGCAGATATGGGCACTGTCAGGGACAGAGGAAGATGTTACAGCCCTGCCACGGGTGCTGAAGAACAGCTGTCCTACACCCCATTTTCTTCTTCACACCCCCACTGGACAGAGAGTTCATGTTGAAGTTTTTTTTAAAGAGGGCAGTAGTTCAGGAGACAATATTTGTGGGAATCACATGAAGACTTTTGCAGGGTAATCATTATTAGAAGGAAATGCCATTTTAAGGTGTCACATCTACTGGAATTTTCTCATGGAGACAAACCCCAAGGGGATCACGGTCCTGCAGCCATCTTCTCCTTGCCCTGCAGAAAGTGATGCTCTTTGCTGGAAATGGGAAGAACCAACATTGACCAGGGATGTGAAACCCTGGCCTGCAGGCTCAGTATGGAGAGATTAGTGCTGCTCCTGCAGGTGACACTGGCATCATGGTTTGGCCAAGGAGAATGGCAAAGGAAACAAACAAAAAAACCAACAAAAAAAAGACTTCACTTTCTCCACTCCTCCCCAATTCATATTTACTGTAGTCCCCACCAAACTGCACCTAAAATAGCTTTTGTCTGTTGCTATTTAGCCATTTAGGTCGGATCTACCAGCTGCATGATCTTGCCTCTATTGTATTATTGCAGTTGGACTGTTGCCATCCTCCCCCCATGGGTTTTCTACAGATCTATATTTCAAAGTTATGGCTCTCGCAAAGCTCTGCTCTGTGGGTTCAGACAAGCTAAAAAAAAATTAGTCATGTTTCCTCTAGTCCTGCTGCTTTACTAGGCTTCCTATTTGCAATCAAATTATTTTTAATTTTGACCACGTTCCTATTGTTTGCCAGGAAGATAATCATCTTATCTTGCCGCCGGGATATTTCTCTCCTTTCTCATGTAGTTTCAGATGGATTAAATAAATACCCCTTACACAAAGCACACCAAGCTGGGCAAAAGGGCATTTCACCACTGCTGGCTGACCTGAAATGTAGGAAATGTCTCTTTTTTGAGGGGGGAAAAAAAATTTTGGAAGGACCCAGACACGCCATAACAGCAGCTGTGCTAATTGTACACTGTCGGATAATTTTTATCCCTCTCAGAGTGGCTTTATGGAATTTTGTAAGTAAAAAAGGTAATTTAGAAGTTCAAAGTTAGTGAGTGACACTGGCCTGGTTTACCAGTGCCAACAAGGGTCACAGGTACAGTCACCTTGAGTTTTGGTAAGGGAGAAGCCAAAAAATGTCTGAGTGGTCCTCTGGGACCTTTCTGTTCCTTCTTCCCAAATTAAACTGTATTTGGTCCATGCAAGGAACGGGGAATCCCCCACTGTGCCATCTGTCCATCCAAGGAGAAGGATTTTTCCAGGACCATGAGTGGGTGCTTTTCTGCCTCTTTACCTGTCTGGAGATCCCATCAAAGGGACTGGAATGGGAAAGGGTCAGTTCAATGCTTTTTGAGCCCTGACCTGGAGTCCTTTACAAATGAAGGATTTCTGCCCAGCAAAGGCCAGCAACCAGGCTGCCAGCTCAGAGCAAACTGAGTGTGGAAGATCAGGCATCCTCAGAGCCTCCCAGTGCTCCCAGTATCCCCTCTGTGGAGGAACTGGTTTGTAAACACACGAGCGACAGGCGCGCAATGGAAAGTTGTGTGCACGAGTGGCACGGCTCGAACCCAAACTGTTCTGTTTTTTTTTTTGGTTTTTTTTCTGCAACCTTCACCCACATCCACTTTCCTCCTGCTGGATGCTGAGTGCTTTACCTCCAGCTTCCTAATTATCGAAGCGCCACCGCTTGTGTTTCACCGCAGAGGAGGAAATGAGGACATATGGCTTTTGTGATAAGAGATTTATGTGAGCTGTCTGTGCAGCAGCCCTGCAACTTTCTATACAAGTCCATTTATAAAACAAAACATGTGTAAACAGCCAGGTTTTGATTGTTTCAGTGATTTCTTCCCCCTCGTGACAGATGTAAAGGAAAAACTGGAGGTTTCCACTTGGTGCGTGCAGATAACTCTGTGGCAAATGGGAGAGATCCCACTTGCAGTAAATCACTCGATACTTCCTTTGAGTTCTGTCACCTAAAATCCAGCTCCATGTGGGTAAATGGGAAGAAATACAAAGAAACAGGGGCTCGATGGCTGCTTATACATGATCCCCTTTCATCTGTAGGAGTACAAATATTCCTGAAAAGCTCCTGGCAAGAGTACAGTAAGTAGTGCAAAATACCAATTGAAAAGGCAGCCAAAATCCAGTGATTATAATGGGTGGCTTTGACTACACCCCTGTAGATTGGTTATCTTTCAGGTCAACAGACAGATTAGAGAAATAGGGTCATATTCTCAAGGAGTAAAATCCTATTGTCAGTGGGGATAAAGAGCAGGGCACTCTGGACACACATACCTATATCCATGTCTGGGCCATGCTCTTTCAGTCCTTCTCTTGTCCCTTACACTCTACTCAAGAAAAGCCAGCTGCAGCGTGGAGAATCTTGGTTCTTTTCAGGGAAAGTCTCAAGGTTTTCTCTGAAGTTCCTGGGGAGGTGAGGTGGAAACACAGGATGTCCATTGCAATTTTTGGCTTTCTTGCAGTCTCAGCTGCAAATGCCACAGAGATAATATTTATTGTGCGATTTCCCACAACATTCAGGTGCCAGATGAACCCATAAATATTCTGGAATAGTTCTGACCTTACTCGAGAAAGTTTAAACCGAGCCTGTCTGCAGATAAGCAGGGTAATTCTCCAGGGCTTCCAGCTTCACACTTTTCACCAGTGTGACAGAGTCACCTTGCAAATACACTTTGGTTTGGTTGACAGAAGTTCCAAACACGATGCACATGTGAAAAAGCTTCCCAGAAAAATGCCCTCCAATTATGTTTCCTTAACAATCCATCCAGAAAACAGACGCTCTTCACTTTCACTCTGTCCTTTTTGGAAATGTTTTTCCCTCTGTTTGGGCAGAGAAGGTGAGTCATGGAGCATAGGCAGTGTGGAAATTTACATTCAGCTATGAAAGTGCATGTTATGACTACCATGAAAAAAAAGTCATCCACACAACTCAATCTCAGTGTCACACCCAACTCTGAAGAAATATGAGTTTAAACCTGTTCTTTTTGGTTGACTGGCACTGCTGGCTGCTGCAAGCTTCCTCTGCGTGTCACACGTAGCCTTTAATTTGTAAGATCTGAAATGTCTCTCCAGGCAGCTGTGTCCAACCAGATGCATGGACACAAATGCTGCTCAGAGAGGGCTGGGGGGGCATCTCTTTGCTCTGCCCCCTCTGATGGAGCAACTTCCCAACCCATCAAGATGGGGTGTTGCAGTATTCCCAAGTGTTTGGTGGGTGGCAGTGCAGGGAGAGTGGCTCCCTGCTCTCGGGTTTTCATGCCCTGAACCCTCTCCTCCAGGATGGGCACTGAGCATTTTGTCTTCAAGTGCAGGACTCGCCCTTTCCTTTTAAATTACAGTGCCTGCTGCTGCCACCTACCTTTTGTGCTGGAGTGGATCCTAGAAATATTCCATACATTGAGTCTGGGAAGGAGCCTGGGATTTTCTCCTCATCCCAAAAGCTAAACGCAAGGTACAAACCACGAGGCGAATTTGTTGTGTGGGCAGGAGGCTTTCTCTCAAACACATTTCCTGCCATGGAAGAAGAAAGGTTTCAAAACCCACCAAGAGATCACTTCTCGCTCTTGCCTGCTTGTGAGGGCTTTCATACAGCAGATTTTGGCATCTGCCCTGCAGAGCAGGTGGGCATATCTTCCAGGAAGCATTTAATGCCACAGGAGATGCACAGAAAGGTGGCTGGGAACTGTGTGGCCCCACAGCAACTGAGATCTGAACCTGACTCTCACGCTTCTCAACCACTCCACCACTTTGTGATAGTAAAACAGAAGCAGAGGTAGACATGAAATGCCATCCCCAAATGTTTGTCCCAGAAAACCTCTGCATACTCGTGGGCATTCCTGAGGAGGAGCACAAAACCCTTAGGAATGCTGACACGTGTGGTTTGTGCCAGGTTTGTCTATCAGGCAGTCCCCAGTTTGCTCAGAACACGTGGGAAATATTTAAGTGAAATAAATGTGGCTTTTCCATGGGTCCTCACAGTAGGAGGGACATAGGAGAGCTCTAAGTCTCCTTTTCCACCTGCTTTTCTGCAGCAGACAGCAGACCTGCAATTAATTTTTGGTGAGGAGGAGCTGGAGCCGACACAGATCTGCCAAGCCCAGGCGCTGCCATGCAGAGGTTTCACCATCACAGGCTTGGACTTATGTGCTGACATCTCTTCCAGACCCATCCCCAGCTCCAGCCTTCAGCTGAGGAGCAGCTCACAATCTCTGAGTAAGTAATTGGTTCCTTTTCTTTACTGCACAGCTTGGAAACTAAGTATAGGAATGATTTCACCCACCATTCTCAGCCACCTTGATGGGAGAGAAGGCCTGGCAGACAGCAGCTTTATGCTGCTGTTCAGGGCAGGAAGTAAGAAAGGATATTATATCAAACAGAAGGCATGGGAGAATTTCAGGTTAGATGGAGCATACTTAGTCACAGAAGAATTGGGTCAGTGCTCTGGGACCTGTGTTCACTTCCTGCAGGAACCCTAACACAGCCCAAAATAGTAGCAGTTAGGTAAAAGCCAAATATCTTCCCATTTTTCTCTCCACAGCAAATACTAATGCTTACGTCATTAAAGGAGAAGCATAAATAGAACAAGCCTGGGGCTGTGATTTGCAAAGTTCTTGCTCTGTGGATGAACCATCAGCTTTTCTTACAGCTCACTATTACCCACTTGTGCCATCAAACTTTTCACTGAAGATGCTATCAGGATGAAATAAGCCTTCATATCCACCCAACATTTACACCAGTCAGCTAAGAATCAGAGCACCCATCTATAGGTTTTATGTGTGATGTGTTTTTTGCCTCACTGACTGGGACAGCATGGGACAGGTGCACCAAAGAAAGTGTCCTGGTGGCAGTTTGGACAGTGTTTTGGAAAAGAAGGGAGAGTTTGGCTCTGTGGGTACAAGGTGTGCCACCCCTGTTGTCTCAGGCACACAGAGCCCCTTTAATTCCACTGTGCAGAGCCATGACGGCCACTGCCTGCAACACTCGAAATCACCACTGCTCCCCACCGTGCCCTCTCCAGATGTGTTCACTCCTCTCCAGAAACTGGCAGCCAGCACCTGCAGAACACCTGAAACTCTGCACAGAGCCACACACCTCTGCCCATCCTTCCACCAGGCTTTGGAAATGTTTCCAAGAGTGACTCAAACTGGCAGAATCCAGGGGCAAGTCCACAGCACGCCCATCAGCAGAGAGCTGCTGAAATCAGTGGAAACAGCCTGGACACACATGAGGATCCTTATATTGTTCAGGGACACCCTAGAATTGAAACCCCCCTAGCAGGATTCATGGGCCACCAAACACATTCAGGAAAGAAGAGATGCTTGGAAGAATTACGGCTTTCAGCAGTAATTGGTGTGTGCAGAATCAATTTCCATTAAAACCAGGTGGTTTTAAAGGAGCTGCTTGTCACTTTAGTGCCTTATAATACTTGAACCTCAAGTCCTGGGGTCCTGTGCCTGGTTCCCAAGGTAAACACATGTGATTTATTTCAGAAAGGCATCTGCAGCACAGGAATTCATGACATACATCCCTGATGGGCAGCAGCCAACTTTTCAAATGTGCCAAGTTGCCAGAATTTTATTAAAAGCTGTAAGGAGTTAGAGGGAAGGTGCAGAGAAAAGCACCCTCCTTCCCAAAGCCAGGTGGCTTAGGCTCGACTCACGCTGCTTCCCGAATGGATGAGGCAAGCTGGAGTCAGAGGTTCCTTCCAGCAACAGCTCAGTCCCCCTGGATGTGTCTTTGTAAGCTGCACAAATATTCTGGGGAGGGGGAGGGAGAGAGAAAAGAGTGAAACCTATTCAATTACATCAAGATCAAAACTGGCCCTAGTAAAATCATTTATGGAGTGAGGGAACCCAGAGCGGTTTGGGCTGGAGCCATCTGCAGTTATTTGGTATATACAGAATCGGTTTCTATGGATTTTATTAACAGGTCACGCGATTGTATACGAGGATGTGAGATCTGAATCTCTCAGGAGGGGTCCCTGGTTGGGGTTTCTATTGCCTTTATAGGCAATGGCTCAAACTTTCTTGCAGCAGTAACTCCTTAAAAACTGGAGGGGAATGGGGCTGTTTTTAGGATCCAGCCCATTTTTTTTCCTCCCCCACCAAAATCTTGAATTGACTTTGTTCCTCTCCCTCTCCACAACACATTTACTAAAGGGGGAAACAAGAAAATAATCAAAGAAATATTCTTACTTACTTTTTCCATTGTCTGCATGAATTTTCTCTCTTTCCCACCAGTCTGAGGGATATCTGGTACATAACTCAGCTCCCACTTCCATCTGTTTTTCAGCCTCTCGTTGGCCCTTTTTAGGGATAATTTTGCTTCTATGCCATTGTTGGCTCCTTCCATACAGAGAGTCCAAAGGAACTTGGACACACAACAGAGGTTTGGGACAGATTTGGGTGTAGACCAGAACAGCCCAGAGGCTTCTCTACCTTTCCAGGGAGCTGCCCAGGGAGCCCTGAGCTGTTCTGGAGAGCAAGCTGTGACTCAGGAACACTCTAAAGCACTTTAGTCTTAACTATAGCTCAATTTTATTTTAATTGCCCCAAAGGGGCAAACCCAAACCAAGTTATCAGAGCAATTCCTTCACATCCCAACCATGTGGAGAAAGCTGGGCCCTGCAGAAGGCTACCCTGCTGCAGCAAGATAGGACCACCTTCACCAGCACTCCAGCTGATGAAGCCTCATCCCAGAATCAAGGGGTTTCACCCCTGTTTCCATCATCTCCTGATTTCGTGTCAGCCCTAGGTAGGACAGCCCGCATCCAGCCCCGTTTTTCCAGAAGGTAGGAGAACCTCAGCTGAAGTGCAGAGGTCACATTCCATCCTTCTGGAAAGCACAGCCGGGGATCCCACGGTGTCTCACCAGGGCTGATGTGACCCGCGGGAGCACGGGAAATGCACCTGGACGGAGAGGGGCTGCGGGATGGGGCATGATCCGGGGGTCAGAGCTCTCCCGGGATCAGAATTGCCCCGGAATTCGGAACTGCCCGGGGCGTCCGAGCCGACCGGGGATCGGAACCGCCCCAGGGGCTGGAGCTGTCCCGGGGCTGCCCCGTGGGTCAGAGCTCACCTCGAGTCTCACCGGGGCTAATCCCACCCGCAGGGCCAGGGAAGCACCACCGGCACCGAGCGGGGCGGCGGGACGGGGCATCCTCCGGGATGCGAATTGCACCACGGATCGGAACCACCCTGGGGCTCGGAACCATGCCGGGTTTCGGAGCCGCTGCGGGGCTCGGAGTTGCCCCAGGGTTCCGGAGCTGCCCCTGGGCTCGGGTTTCAGAACTGCCCCGAGAGTCGGCGCTGCCCCAGAGTTTCGGAGCTGCCCTAGGGCTCGGCACCACGCCAGGTTTCCGAGCCGCTGCGGGGGTCGGAGTTGCCCCAGGGTTTCAGAGCTGGCCCTGGGCTCGGAACCGCCCCGGGGCTCGGAACCACGCGGGTTTCGGAGCTGCCCCCCGGGTTCGGTGTCGCCCCAGGGTTTCGGAGCTGCCCCGGGGCTCGGAACCACACTGGGTTCCGGAGCTGCCCCGGGGCTCGGTGTCGCCCCCCGGAGGCGGAGGCGGAGCCCGGCCCGGCCCCGCGGTGGCCCCGTTCGGTCGCTGGCTGGTCCGCCCCCGGCCCCATCCCTGTGCCATTGGTCCGCGGCCGCTCCGCGCGTCACCGCTTCCTCCCGCTTTTGTGCGCCGCCCCAGCCCAGCTCCGGCCGAGCTGAGCCGAGCCGAGCCGAGCCGGTCGGAGCCGCGCCAGCCGCTGGGACCCGAGGTGGTGACACCAGCCCCGGGTGGCCGCGCATGTTCCTCCGCGGGTGACCCCGGTAAGTCCGTCCTCAGCCCCCCTTTCCGCGGGCGCTGGGTCCTTGCCTCCGTGAATAGTTTCGTTCTTTCAGTTATTCTGCTGTCTGCAGTGGTGACCGAGAGTTTTGCAGCCGGCTCTGGCTTCCTTGGCTTTTTCTTCCTTCCTTTCTAGTCTTGCAAGTGGGAGCTTGTCCCTGCGGCTGTGTTTGGGGAGCCGTGGGGGGGAAGCGGGTGTCCCCAAATGTGCTGCCCAGGAGGAGGGCACGGGTTGCCGTGTCCGTGGGTGCGGAGCGATTGAAGGACTGACCTTCCCCGGAGCTCTCCGCACACCCCTGCCTTGTGCTGGTGCTCTCGGGTCGCTGTTTTCCCCGGCTTGTTGCCTGTGGCTTGTCCCAGCTGCAGCTGCTGACAGCGAACACCGGGATTGGACTCCCAGTACCCGTTTTGGGATGCACTGGCGTCTGGAGCCAGCGGTTTCTGGATGTGGTCTCTTGGGTCCCGGGTCCCTGGAAAGCATCCAGGGAGGTGCCGGGGTACGTGGCCGTCCCTCAGTCTCCGGCAGAGCTCTCCCTGGATGGGATGAGCGCGGGGAGGACGGCTCCGCCGGGCACGGACCCGAAGCCCGCGGGGCGAGTGGGAAAGCTGGATTTCCACCTGGACGGAGCGAGCGGCTGCCGTGGGGCTGTGCCGCGAGTCGGGATGATGCTCAGGAAGGATTTGTGCTGCCCGCGCCAAACCTCTGCCGTCCGCGGCTGTGCGGGGAGCAGCGGAGCAGAGGTGGGAGCCGCGGACCAGCTGGGCAGGTCGGGCACGGTAGCCAAGTACGGCTCTCGCTAGCCCTGACGCAGCTCGGAGAGAGGCTTCTCCCTCGGCTGCTGCTTTTATCCTCCTTTTCAATTCCTGTCTTGTAATCCAGTACTTTTTGGGAGTGGACCTGCTCCTGGTTCGGGAAAGGGTCTTGCATGTGTTGCTAGTGCATGAACCAAAAACACGGGGCTCGCTTGGGATTTGTGCAGGGCTTAAGTGATCCCAGGGATTTCCAGGGTCAAGCTATTTCACTTCTTTGGTGAGAGTGAATGGTTGGGGGGAATTTCTTTCTGTGACACCTTCTGGATTTATTTCTGACCTGGTACGTGCAGTTTGACGTAGCTCTGTGCAGGATTTGTGCATGGAATGCAGCTCTTGGAAGCAGTTCCTCAGGTGTGTGTGAGATCAGTTGCATTTGGGGCTTTGCTCTACCTGTGTCTCGATACCTGTGTCAGATGGACCAATTTCCAGAACCCCTAATTTGACATTAATTATAAACAGGCATTCAAGGTTTCCCAGGGCTTCTGCAGATCAGAGCAGACCTCCACAGCTGGGCATAGCCTTTACCCTGGGAAGGTTTTGCAGCTTGTAAAAGCTCCTCTGTTGAGGCAGGACGTGAGGCTGGATGGGCTGCCAGCCTGGTGGGATATGGATGTAAAGGACCTTTTATACCTTCCTCGTGTGAATGGGTTTTGGTGCTGCAATTTTTTCCATGGGTCCTTAATCTCCACCCGAAACCCACAGCTCTGCCCTGTCAACGTGTGCTGATGGGCAATGTATTTATTTTTTTGGAGCCTGTCAGAGCCTGTGAGGGAAGTGTTCTCAGGCAGAGAGATGTGGTCTGGATTTTCACCCAGACGAAGCGACTCCGACGTGAAAAGCCAGCGACTGTGGCGGCCAGAAGAGCGGCTCCATCCCGTCCGGAACGTTCCTATTGCTTGGTGATGCTCCCTGATTTTTAGCCTGCAGCTTGGACTTGATGCTGTGTGAATTTTCCCGTTGGGAAGACGCCGGCGGGGCTCCCACGGTGTGTCTGGCTCCCTGGCAGAGCCGTGGGATGGAGTGTGCTGCTGCAGCATGGAAAGTGTTGTGCTTCCAGCCCTGCTCTCCCCAGATGGACGTGGGAACGAGAGCGAGGGCTGGCAGGATCTTCTGTTCTGGTGGATCTGGCCCTGCTGTTGGAGACCTGCTGGTCGAGGCTGGAGGGAAGTGAGTCAGGGTTTGCTGTTAGAAGGGATATCTTTTATTAGACTGCTCAGGGAAGGCAGGCTGGCTTTGGAGTGCACAAGCCTGTCTACATGTAGAAGAGAGGAGGGAGTGATTGCTCAAAGTCTGCCTTGGCTCTCCAGACTGAGGGAGAAAACAGGGGAAAAAAAGTCAGATTCAACTACAGTTCAAACTGTGCAGTTCATCTGGCTTAAGGAAGCACATTTCATCCCTCTGCAAATCTCTGGACTCCTTAGATCCTGAGATGCAGAGCAGGACAGGGACATGCATCCCACGTGCCAGCCCTTCACAGGAGGTGGCTGAGCCCTTTCCAGCCTGGCTCCTGCAGTGAGGAGCTGTGGGAGACGAGGATGGTGCTCACTGATGCCTGACGGTAGCAGGAGGCTGCTGGGCCAAGCACAGTGTGCACAGAAATGTGCAGAATGTCAGCTGTGCACTGGGGAGATGGAAAATGCAGTGTGGAGCCATAAGGAGTGGAATATGGATTCAAACTTTTTTATTATTTCCCCAGACAGAGGGGAAAAGCTATAGATGGCCCACTGATACTGAATCTGGCAGGTTCATCCTCAATCCCTAGGCTTTATTTATTTAGCTATTTAAGCTCCAAAAGGGGTGATCAGGTGTTTTTGGTGAGTCCCTCCAAGGAGCAGGTCCCCTTTCCCACAGCCCTAGGCAGTTCAGCATTTCTTTCTGTCATCTTTTCTGCCTTTGCTGAGTGCAGTGTGAGATGCAGAGGTGGTGAGAGTCATGTCAGTTGTGCCTGAATCACACTGTCTCCGTAGGATGGCAGTTCCCACATGGCATGAGCCTGCATCTGATGTGGTCGGTGCTGTGGCGAGCATCAGACAGGCAAGATGAGGGGTTTGTGTCTGTGAAGGTGTGGGTGAGCATGCAGGAGTGTGGATATGTGGGCATTTTTGTTTGTTTTCTTTGTGTCCCTGCAGTTCTGATCTGGTCTAGCCAAGTAATCTTCCCGTTAGTCACTAAAATGCTGCTGGTGCCCAAATCAAAAGGGTGGTCAGGCATTGGAACAGGCTGCCCAGGGAAGTGGTGGAATCACCATCCCTGGAAGTGTTCAAAAACCGTGTAGATGTGGCACCTGGGGATGTGGTTTAGTGGTGGACTGGGCTGTGCTGAGTTAATGATTGGACTCAGTGATGTCAGAGATCTTTTCCAACCTTAGTGATACTATGATCCAAGCAGTCTGTCTCAGTTCATCTTTAATGACACAAGAAATTAAAAGCTAAGACCTTTAAAAATCCGTGCCTTGCTCCCCAAAGGCCCTAGGGAGCTGTTCCCTGCAGCAGACCTGTTGCATGGGCATGAGGGGCTGCAGGCAGGGGGTACCTTGCTCCATGCATTGTTTTGGCACTGGATGTTGCTCCAGGAGCTTCCCCTGGAGCCACAGGGCTTGGAGCCAGGCTGAGGCCAGGATGGTGGAAGAAGCAGCATCAGCCTGGCCCTTAATGGGGATCCCTGCAGCTCTACATCCCTGTCTCTGTGACCAGGGCTGGGGACACACCATTGCATGTCATTGCTGTGTCTGGTCTCAGGTGCCAACATCTGGTGCCAGGGCACTTGGAATGCCTGTAAAGGGAACCCAGAGGGTTTTACCTGGGCTTTCTGAGGCTTTTAGAGGTCAAAGGTGAAAGATACACCTGTACCCACTAAACCAGGGAGTTCAACTCCCAAATGCATTCCCCAAGCAGCTTTTTTTTCTATGCTGGAAAATCTTAATATAGATGTTAGTGGAGACGAAGTGGCTCAGAATTTAATGAGAATCTGTGGTTGGTTTTGTTCTCCTGAGTTAAACCCCAGCCTGGCCACCATTTTATGCAGGACTAATTGTCACTTCTGCAAGAGCTGCTCTGATTTGATTCTCTCCACTCTTGGAAATGATTCGGTGCAGCCCAGGGAGAAGGAGCTGTAACAGCAGTGAAGCAGGGTGGAGCTGAGCCAGGGTTTGGCTCAGAATCTGCCTGGGACAAAGTCCGGCTGGCACAGCGTGCCATGCCCAGCAGCTCGGGCCAGATCCTGGAGGGAGCTGGCCAAGCTCCTGCCTGGGGTGCTGTGTAAACACCATGTGTTCAGGCCAGGTCCTAGGGGGGCAGGAGGATGGGCCCAGTGTTCAGGTAGCGATTAAACACCAAATTGCTTGAAAAAAGCAGCCCTGGGTGGGTGGATTAGAGGCGCTAGGCAATACTAATGTGGCCAGGGACTTGCGTGCTAAGGTGACAGAAAGTCATCTGATTGATAGCAGGATGATTCAGATGGAGAAAAAGACTTTGTACAGTTGCTTTGGGAAAATAATTTGTGAGATAAGAAGACTTTGTGATGGAGGTAGGAACGCCTTGAATCCATCAGTGCTGGAGGGTGCGTGTGGCCCCTGCGATGCTTTGAGTGCTCCTGTCTTGGCATGGTTGTGTTTGTCTTGTCCACCTGCACGTGTGTCGTGCACAGTGGCTTTCAGGTGCTCCCAAATCCCCGAGGGAATATTGGAAACTTTGCACATGACTGTCCTTAGCACAGATATCGTGTGTAAGAGTGAACCCTGTGTTGAACCAGTGCAGAGGGTCAGAGGAAGATGCTGCAGCTTTGGTACATCTGATGGGGTCTGTCCTTTTTGAGGTTGTCCTTGTCCTGCAGTCCTGGAGTACTCAGGCAGCTAGACTGGATGTTCATTGTAGATCCCTTTCAGTTGAACTATTCCGTTCTGTGGATGTGCATGGAAGTCCATTGTAATGAGGATGGTGAATTACTCGGATTGCTTAGTACTTTTGTGCTGCAACCTCTTACTTTTGGGGCTTTTCTACTGAACAGAGGCCCTATCATCACACTCTAGTTGTGAACTGGAAATAGTGCAGTGCCATCCATGGTAAATAAGAGCCCAGAATAATTTAGCAGATCCTTTATCTCTTCACAGTGGGCTGTCTGCACCTTTTACTCTGCAAGGTGGCAACAGGGATGCTCTATCCCAAGCCATGATGATCCTGCACCAAGGGTGGTGGACATAGGGTGATGGGTACATCTGGCTCTCACCAGTTCTTAGTAACAGCAATATCTTGCCCAGGTACAAATCTGAGGGTTGGGGCATCCGCTGTGTGGGGCAGTGATTTGATAAGGAAGCATTGTTTGGGTTGATGTGGGGGAATGGATTGTAGGACAATAGGGATGGTGCTGTGGGCAGCCTTGCTTCTGATGAGTTACTGCTGTACTAATTATCAAAAAGTGGAAACAGCCTTGCCCTTAATAGGTTGCAGTTGTGTCCAATTAGGATGTGTGTTAAAAAGGAGTGGATTGGCCACTTGTGCAGGAGAAGACGCTGTTGTACTGCTGTCTGTGGGAATCTGCAGGGAAAAGGGCTGATGTTTGTCATCATCTTTGATGTCAGTCATTTGAGCCCACCATCGGTCGGGGAGAGGTATGAAAGTTTTACTGTTGGATAATAAATGGCTGATGCCATCTTTGGTGTCAGCTGTGTGTTCACTCTCAGGTTGAATGGCTTGGGGAGAAGGTGTGAGGGTAAGGCCTGTTATCACAGGTGGTGAAGGTAAAGAGCAGAACAGGTGAAAGTGCATGCAGAGAAACTGTTAAATACTCTCTTCCTTGCAGCTTCTCTCCTCTTCCTCTCTGTCACTATCTGGGGAGTGCCCTGGGGGGAACTGTCCCTCTTTTGCAGGGTTAGTGCAGTGTTATTGCAGAGGGAGCTGATAACACTGTTATCTATATCTGGATGATGCAGATGGGGGCTGATGACAGTGTTATCTACAGAGGGGTGAGCACCCTGAAGTCACTATGCTGTGGGAATGTGTGGCTGGAGGGAGGTGTGTGGACTGGGTAGGTGATGAATAACCAGTACCTTGAAATCAGAAATTTGGGCTTCCTTTTGTTGGAGCAGGGCTTGTTTGATGAAGCATCCTTTAATTAAGATACCAGGCTGGGCCAAGCTCCTGGAGAGCTTTCCTTGCTGATGGAAAGTGTTCATACTTAGCCTTAATGCCTTTTGTTTGCCTTTCAGCACAGAACTATGGCACTGGTTCCTCTACTGGAATCCTTCTGCTCTTGGAAAGTGGCTTTTGGGAAACCTCAGCACCTAGTGGCTAATAAACCACTGGTTTGCTGCTCCTTGGTCTTAGTCCCTCAGTGCTGGTGCTAACAGAATAACAAGAGTCATTAGAGAACTATGCAAGATATTCCAGTTATTTCTCTTTGGATGGTGCTGGTAGCAAGTAAAAGATAAACAGATTGTGTTGAGCTGTGCTTGGCTTATTGCATCATTGGTTTTACTGAAAGGGTCAAGGTCCAGCTCTGGATGTTGTTGCAGGATGCATTTGAGCTGCTCCTGAGCTCTGCTATGCCGTGCCAGAGGGAAGATGTTTGGGAAAGGCATAATTTTAGTCTTCTCTCCACGTGTTCCTTCTGAATGGTGGCTGTGGCTGAAGTACATTGGTAGAGTTCATGATGGGACAAGTCCTGTCAGGTTAATTTCTTGGCTTTGTACTGGAAAGCTTTGCACTTGGCTCCTGTTAAGCCCCAGGAGCTGCTCCTGCTGTGGCAGTGGCAGCCAAGGGAAGCCCTGCTGACATCCTGCAGCGTGCTGGGTGTTGGGGCTGGGAGGGGACTGTCAGGCTGCCTGGATGTGGAACCACACACAGAGTGGTGCTCTGTGCTTCTCCTGTCATCAGGTTTCTGCTAGGATGGCTCCTGGTGGCTTGGCTGGCTGGATCTGGTGGCCTAGGCTGAGGTCTGCTTGCTCCTCCTGTGACATGGCTGCAATGAAGGATTTGAGGAACCATGCCTGTTCTTGCCTATTTTTGTTTGAATTGGGGGTGTTTACTGAGACTGAGAAGCTGCAGTGTTAAAGACATGGACAGTGCACCTGGCTGATGACACAAGAAAAAGAGAAAATGTTTGTTTAATCATTCCAATATTTCAGCAACTTTACCTCTAGCATTACGGGTGTGAGTAAAATCTGGTGTGAGCCTGGTTGGCTGTCAGGGCTGGGGATATGTTTTCACAATTGGCTTTTGAACTCAGCACAAAAGGTGATGAAGATTGTAGCTGTCTTCATCTCTGGATAGGAACGAGCTAGTTCTAGTTGTAGACTGTGTCCAGGAAATCCTGTGCTGGGCACCTTCCCTTTCAGGAACCCTGTGGGGCTGTCCCAGGGAGGTGGTGTGGCACACTGAGCTTGGATGAGATGGAGCAAGGCTTCCTTTACCTGGTTCATCATCACTTGGGAAGTTGATTTGCCTTTCACACTGGGTGTTGCCAGAGAGGTGCAGTTTGGTGTCCCACCCCTGTGGGAGCTGCCCGGCCAGCAGTGGCTGTGTGGTTGCTGTGGGAGTCACCAGGAGGTGATGAAAGTGGGAAATGTTTGTGGAAGAACACGGGATGTGTTGAACAGGATCTCTCCTTGGTGCGTGGGGATCCTGCCACCTCCCTGACCTGTCTCGGGCTGGATTTCCAAAGCCTTGGACAGGTATGGTTGAAGGGCCCTAGGCTGCATCACAGGACATCACCATGTTCAGGAGTGTCAGCAGGGGCTTGGTGTGGTGTCCCTGCAGGAGTGTCTCCTACCCAAAGAGGATTCTTGCTAATCCCTCTCCACTTGCTGCCTGCTTTGAGTGGGGAGCACTGATAACACCCCTGGACCAGCACCAAGGGGATGCTGGCTGCTGGAGGCTGTGCTGAATGTTTTCATGGGACACAATTTGTGGCATCTCCCGTAAAACCTCCTGCAAGGTACCTTGCTGCACTAAGCTCTATTTTGGGGCTGCCTCTGACGTAATCTGTCAATGCTCTTTGACTTACTGCTGAAAGTCTGGCTGGGGATGGATGACCACTTGCTTACCTAGCATTACCAAAGCAACGAGTTGTTGCTTTCCATGACTCATGAAAATGCACTGTGGGCTCTCTTAAGAATGGCTGAGATCATTTTTTGGCTGGCTTTGGGCATCTGGTTTCCTTAGCAAATAGCAGTGGGGGTGGAGGGAGGGGGATTTCCAAATTTCTTTGTATGTGTGATCTGGTTTCTAGAGCTTGGCTCAGAAAATACTTGCTTCGTTTTAAAAAGGGGATGAAAAAAAAAGGATCTGTAACTTCCATGTCTTTATTTTTTTTGTAGCACATTTAATTTAGTCGTGGTTTGGTGTAAAAAGGGGAAAGGTGCTAATAATATTACAGGGCTATATGCTGTGTTCATCCTCTTAAATAAGTGAGGATAGAAACACTGAGTGGTATTTTCCTTTTAGAGGAAATCTTTCTGGGGAAGGAGAAAGCGTATAGAAGAAATTCTGCAAACAAAACTATATTTTTTTGACCGTGTTTGCTCAAATAGGGGACTTTGATGCAGCAGAGCCTTAGCAAGAGTTGTTTTAGTGTTGGGTTAATCTGAATTTTATTTTAAAAATATTTATTTGTAGACCCTGGAGTCACTTTCTGTTTTTTTTCCTGTGTGGTCCAAAGGCAGCAGCAAAGGCATCCTTGACAACCAAGTGCAGCAAGATAAGCATTAACCAAAGGAGAATCAAAGCCCTGTGACAGCTGCAGAGGGCAGGAGGTTCCCAGGTGTTCTGACACTTCTGCAGCCAGGTGCAGCAGCCTCTGTGGCATCCTTCCCAAGTCCAGCCACTGTTTGTAGTCACCTGAGAGCAGACAGAGAAGGGAGGGGAAATCCCGGGTAGGGAAAAGGTAATTGTTTGGATAGGGAGATTTGGGTTTGGTGTGCCCATCCTTTGCAGGGCTGGGAGGAGTGAGGGTTTGGTGTGTGCCACAGTGGCTGAATTCAGGGATTTGAGAGCTGTGAACCAGCCTCTAATGCTGGGCATGGGCTGTGCTGGTGCTAGGCTGGGGTGAGCAGTGCAGGCAGGAGGATATGGGGCTGGAGCTGCCCCAGGGCTGTGCTGGGAACAGCAGGAACACAGCAGCTCAATGGCCCGGCCCTGGGCCAGGGCTGTGCAGGAACAATGTGCCTGAACAGGTTTGTGCTCCTTTCCCTGCCATCCTGGAGATGAGATAATGCAGGAACCCAGAGGCTTTGCCAGCGAGGTTTCCTTGCCCTGCCCCTGGTGAGCAGGGGGAGCTGCCTGCTGCTGTCTCTGTGAAAAGCTGATGAAAAGCAAACCCTTGGAGCTCGAGGAATGGCATGGTTGAGCTCCAGTGAGGGTGATGGATGCCATCCACAGGGCTTGGCTGCAGCTGCTGCCTGCACAAGCACCCTGTGCCAGGAGCTGCTGTGAGCACCACAACTGCTCAGGCCCTTCATGTTCTCTTCCACCTCTGAATTTCTCTGCATCTTTGCTAGTTGGTTTGGACAGAATGGGTAAAGACCACTGATTTAACCAGAAGTGTACTCTTTTCCCTCTTTTTCCATGGATATAATGTATTCAGTGCATAGCTTATCATGCCACAAATCCAAGTCTTCTCGGTCTTGTTTTGTTCATGCAAAAATAGGAAATAAACCTGAGGTCTTCTGCTCTTTGTGGTGCTTGTGAGTATTTGAACATGTGGCCAGAGTTTATTTTTCTGAAGTGGTGGGCAGGTGCAGCCCAGGTGCCTGTAGTACCATGGTGACACTGCCCCAGGCTCACACGGGATGAGCTCTGTGAGATCCAGCACAGGCTTTTTCAGAAGGTCAAGTCCTCCTTTATAGACTCATTTTTACCATCAGGTAAATTTCTGCTGGGCAAGATCCACCAGTAGCTGTGAATCTGGTGGTTTTGGCGAGCAGGGAATGCCAGCAGAAGAGCTGGCATGGCTGAATTCCATGGATTTACCCTGCTCAAAGATGGATAAAATGTGGAAATAAAACTTGGAAATATGTTCTGCTGTATTACTTTTTTTATTTTTTAAACTGCTGTGCCTTGATACTGTCCCCCAGTGCATAATGTTCTTTTGACGAGGAAAGCCAGTATCAGGGTACCTCAAAGGGGCTGCTTAGTTTCTGGGTGGGTGTTGCTATGAAAACTGTTTTCTGTCTCTAACTTACAGATGGAGAGTTGAAGGAGCTCACCTCTCCCCAAAACTAAGTCATTCTCTGTCCAGTCTAAGGTTTCCAGTGTATAATATTGATAAAAGGAATCCTGGATCACATTCTTTCCTCCAAAAAATGCGGATTTATTTCTTTTAAAGTAGATGTTTCTATAACTTCTTGTTTGAGCATTTCAGACAAGACTTATACTTCTTCAACTTTTGACATCTGCAAATAGTTCTTTTTAACAAAAAAAGAAAAAAGGGGAAGTGTGGATTCTGATGTAATCATGTGACTTCAGGAAACAAGGTTCTTATGAAAAACACAGAATGCTGTGAGAATTTGCAGTGCTCAGGGTTATCCCATTGTTCAGCAGAAAATGAAGTAAAACCTTCTATTCCCAGCTCCCTTTCCAGAAATCCTGCCCTATCCCTTGCTGTCCATCTTGTTGTAAGAGGTATTTCAGCTGTCTGGCTGTCGTTTTGTTTTTCTGATATGGGCTCTTTTTTATGACTTATATGGTGAAATATTTTTTTCCTTGCATGGTGAAATTTGCACATCTGTGGCCTTGAGGCTCTCAGGTGCTCTGAGTTGTGTGAGGATGGTCTCTTGTGGAAGCCTTGCACTCTTTAAGCATTTTAAAATCAAGAGAGCCTTGCTGCTGTTGTGGCATGAATCAATGCCAAAGGAAATTGCCATGTAAACCTAAACAGCTAAGCTGCATTGGAGCCTCTTTTCCCCAACCCTTTGCTTCTTTGCATTTCTTTCTTTTTCTGGGGTGATTGGGTTTTTTTGAGCTTTTTTCTGACAGTCTATCACAGGAGGCCTGGTGGTATGATGTCTGTGCTCTTGCCGACCTGCCTTCTGCAAAAGTAAAAAATAAAGTGCCTTTCCATCTTGGAGCAGGAGGAGAGCTTGGAGAAGCACAAATACTCTGATAGGACAAAAATGAAGTTCCTGTGCTGCTTGTGGCTGTGGGACAGGAATTAGGGGACTTGGTTGTGTGCCTCATAGCTCACTGAAGCTGAAAACCAGGCTCATGCAAGTCCTCTGTTGCTTAAGTTTCCTTGGGTAAGCCCTGCCAGCTGTCTCTGGAGGTATTCAAAACCTGCCTGGACGTGCAGCCTGCTCCAGGTGAGCCTCCTTCAGCAATGGGGTTGGACTGGGAGATCTCCAGAGCTCTCTTCCCACCACAGCTGCTCTGTGATTCTGTGCACATCTGGAAATCAAAAATGTCTCAGAGGACAACTCTCCCACCATGAGCAAGCAAGCTAAGCCAGAGTATTTCTCTACAATGTGGGAGATGTTTATCCTGTGACTAAGCAGAAAAGCTAAGAGATGGAAAAGGTCCTATTAGATCATCTTGTCCACCTCCCTGCTGGAGAGCAGCTTTTCTCCCTGGTGTGTATTTATTAATAGGCTGCTGGGCAGACAGGAGTGGCTTGCTCAGGGCACTGTGGAGCAGCAGCAGGCTCCTGTGCAGGTGAGGGACTCTGCATGCACGTGACTCAACCTGCACGTGCACAAGTTGCTTGCAGCAGTAGGATTTTGGAGCAAAAGGGCCAAAAGCTCTCAACTTGACATTCTTGGCGTGCTTTGAGCCTTCCCCTTAACTTGCTGTCAGTTTGTGCAGGCATGATCTTGTCTTTTTATAGCATTCTAGGAATAAGCTAATTTTACTTTATATTTATGATGGAGTAGGTGGCTTGAAAACTAATAATAATAGGGAGAGGAAAAAATAGCAGCCTTTTGGAAAGGAGAGATCAGCCAGCTGGACCTCTGCACAGCTGGCCACGATCTAGGACAGTGGTGTGCAAAGGCTCCCAGAGGAGTTGTCAGAGAGGTGCAGGTGGAAATGCAATTGCTATGACAAACAGAGCAGGGCTGCAGTGTCAGGCCAGGGCTTGGGGACCATCAGCACTGCTTGGTTTATTACTGCTTAGTAACCATGGCACAGTGCACATGGATTGGATTTTATTTCACATTCCCCAACTGCAGCTCAGAGCACTTGGGTTGAGTGTTGAGAATAAAGGGACAAATTCTGTGCTTAACTAGATCGGGGAAGAGCTAGAGCATGTGCTCTGGTAGGGAATGGGGGCAGGAATTCCCTATCCAGGCATGTGCTGAGCTGCCTTCTCCTGCTGAGACTGTGCTGGTTTTTGCACTTAGGATCACTTTGCTGGCTTTGGAGGTGTCTCCTGGTCAACACCAGTGTGAGATCAATAGTTAGGGTTAAGGATTAGAGCTGTTCTGTGGTGCAGGTGGGCAGCCAACCTTCCTCTGCACAGGTGACATCTTTTTGCTGGTGGTGGCACTTGGCTGGGCCCCAGGGGCTGTTCTGCAGGATCTGATGATCTATTTCCTGACACCACAGTACATTTTGTGTGGTTTTTGGAAGTGTTACGGGACATCTCTTGGCTGAGCAATTGCTCTGTGGCATGGGGAGAAGCTCTCCCAGATCCATGGAGGGTGTTTCATGGTACAGGCAATGTCCCTGGCACCACTGGTCTTTCTCTTGGCTTGTCCTGTGGAAGTGACAGTATCACAAATGACATTTTCTGGGAAGACTTCCAACACTTGTAAAGAGCTCTGACATGGGCTTTGCCTCCCTTCCCTCCACCAGACATCTTCAAGGGAGGAGGGAGCTGGAGCAGGGCACAGTGCACACAGGGAGCAAATCTGCCTTATTATTTAATTTAGAGAGAACTTGGCCTAAAGATGTAAAAAGAAATTGCAAGTGCTGTCTGGACACCACCTCTCCTCATCAATTAGCAGCATTAAACTCTCAGCAGGGAGGATTAATTAGAAAACTGAGATCTTTCTATCGTGACAGCCTTCTGGTTTCCATTGAAATGCAGCCGGAGGACTGGAAAAGCTTCTGTATTTTGTTTTGATATGCAGGCATATGTTTCTTTCCATCCTGGAAATTAATTCTGTCTGTCTGTAACAGAGCTGTGGGAATCAATATTGAGCTGAACTGTATTTCTCCAGAGCTTTCTTCTAAAAGTAGTTGTCTGCTTCCCCACTGTGCCTAATAAGTGACCTGATTTCAGAGCTGCTGAGCAGCTGTTCTGCCAGTTCAGAGGTGTTGTGCAGCTGCCCTGATGGTGCAAGGCTGGTTCATGGTATCTCAAGGGTGATGGGCTTCTCTTTTCTCAAAGTCTCCAGGTCAGACTTCCTCTGAGCTGGATAAAATGCCCACAGTGACTTTCCATTGCTCCATACCAGGCTGGACATCGTAGGAGAGGAAATTACTCATCCCACTGCCTCCTCTGCAGACTGCTCTTGGCCTTGGTGAGCTGTCATGCTCTCAGTCTCAAGTTCTGCAATGCCCTGAGCTGGGTTTAGAGGCAAGATGTGCCTTTTCCTCAGTGTCATCATCTTTTCTCCCCTGCACCAGGCTTGGGGAACAGAGTGAGTGCAGCATCAGGGAGCTGCTGCCTTGCACTGGGGGAGCAGGTCACTCTTGGGTGATGGCACAGCTTGGGCAGCTCTTCTAGAGGAGAAGCTGCCTTGTGTGCACTGCAGCAAGCAGCAGCTGTGCTTAGGCTCTGCAGAGCCACAGCTTTGTGAAAATTGAGTGGGGAAGGGCTGGCGGGAGAGGCAGGGCAGAGCTGGGAGGCCCTGAGTGCTCTGAGCTTTGGGCAGTGCTTGTGCTCTGCAGGCTGTAAGGCTGTGCATGCTCAGTCTGGTTCCTGCACTGTTGATGGCTCGTTTTTTACTGAGGAGGTGAGTGCCCTTGAGTTCATGTGATACTGCAAGGCCAGAGGATGAGAACAAAGGCTCTGTGCAAGCTGCCCCACATGCTTGTTTCATAACCCCACCAATGGCAGGCACGAGCCAGCAGGGTCCTGGGGCTGTGCAGAAACCTGGTCCTTCTGCCCAAAACCACGGCTGGCTTTTCATCGTTGCCTGCCACTAGGCACTCACTGAGCTCTGCTTTCTCCTATTGTGTTTTATCTTTTTCTCTTCTGTCGGGGTTGGGATTAAATGCATGACAGATGGAATTTCATGTTTGGGCTCAGATGTTTATTAATTATCTATGTTACAGTGAGTGCTACAGCACTTCTAGCTAACAAGCTAAAAATGGTGATCTATCTTTCTTGTTACAAGGTCTTTTAAGGCCTAATTGTCCAATTAAGAACTAACACCTAAATTATTTTCACTTTTTGACCCAATGACCAAACACCTGTGACCTGCAGCGTGGCATTTTCTATCCAATTACAAAAGTACCACCTAGACCCATGAAGAAGACAGAAAACCTCTGTCCTAAAACCTCCATCTTGCCTTATACCTATTACTATATTCTAAAACCCCAAATTCCAAATCCTTTACCGTGTGATATTACACACATCTATTCAAACTACACACCAGTGATTCTAGTTCTATCATTCAATTTTGGAAGCCTTCTCCAAGGTCTAAGGTCAAAAGCAGTGTGCTTTTGGGGGTCAGTGCCTGACAGCACAGAAAGTTCAAAACTCCCTGTTTCCAGGGTTCCAACATCTCCCAGTGGAGAAGTCTCAATCCAGAGTTGCATGGCAGGAGCAAGGAAAGGAGCTGTCAAAATTGGTGGTGGGCTGTTGGAATCCTGGTCTCCCTGTCTGCTGTGGAGGTTGTGCTTCTTGCCCACAGAGAAAGAGCAAATCAACCAGGCAGCTGCTGAGACAGCAGAGAGTGGTCAATTAATCCTGAGCCCTTGGCTTCACAGTCAATCAGACAGTCTTGTTGGGATCAATAAAATCCAGCCAGGCTGTGAGGATGAGGCTGTGGCTTGTTAAAGAGGAAGCTGTGCAGGGGGATGGCTGTGAGGGACTATTGATCATTTAAGTGCTGGATTACAAAGGCTGCTGGGATGATGGTTCCTGGGATGTACAGGTGTGTTATCCTCAAGGGAGAGAAAGGGGGTCAGAGACAAGGTGGGGTGAGTGTGGGAGTTGGCCTGATCCTGCCACAATGTCATGCCAAGGCCATGGGATGGATCTCCCTCCTTCCCAGTCCAGAGCTTGGTCACTTATAGTGTTAAAATCCCTGTTGGATCAGCCATAAGGTTGGTTATGCATTTAATACTGTTAAATGCTGAAGCTGCAGTGACAGGGTTGGTTTCTGCCTGCCATTATCCTCATGGAGGACTGGGCATCCCAGTCCCTGGTGCAGATTCCAGCCCTTGGGCCAGGTTCTCCATGGCACAACGTTGGTGTTGGTGTAAAGCTTCATTCATGGAGACTTTGTTTCTGATACCAGATGATTTTCTCCCAATTGATTTTCCCAGGAAAGATTTTATTCTGAGACAAAGACTTTTCTGATGGCTTATTTCACCTGAAAATGCCATTTATCTTATTTACTCTTTTACTATCTATTCCTCCTTTTTTGGTTTCTGTTCCTTCTCCTTTTATTTTTTCCCAGAAAGACGGAAGAAAAAGGCCTGAAGCTTCACTTTTCCAAATACATGGTTTTGCTTTAATTTCCTTCCCACAAAATCTTTGGTCATTTGAGGAGAAAGACAGAAACAAGGCAATGAAAACCTGCAGGAGAAAGAAATGACAACATTCTTCTGCATTGGTTTTTATATTATATGTAGGAAATACCTTCCCTTTGCTGTGTTCCCTTAGAGGGTAATTTTCATTGGAATCAGAGGGTTTCTGTAGGTATAACTGGCATCAGGCTTTCCCTCTGTTTTTAAGTGCACAGAGGACTATCTGAGGACAGGATTTTGCCCTGTGAAAAGGAATATGATGCAGGACAGGGCTCTCCCCTAGCTGCACATCATCCTCACAGGCAGGGCTGTGTGTGTAAATAATCTTGGCTCAGGTTTGTCTGGGGAGGTAAATGTTCAGTCTTGCAGGAGATGAGGCTCCTTTAGGCTAGGTCACTTCAGTGCCTTATTTGGAAACTTGGACTTAGGCACAGTGGGACTGAGGTGGGCTTTGGGTGTAATCAGGGTGTCTGCAAATTGGTTTGTCTCTAGCAATTGCTGGGAGAGAGGTGGTTCCTCTGTAGAAAATGTGAATTCAGAAGAAACACAATTCTGTGCTGTGCAGACCCTGATAGAAATAAAACCCCAAACAGGTGGGGACCATATGTGTTCTTGGGATGCTTGCTTTGCTTGACCTGTCTGTTATATGTAAAATAGATTAATTCTGACCTGATGGGGCTGCGTTGTCTGACCTTTGCTGATAGAGTCCTTTCTAATAATTTTGATTTGCTTTTTTGTTTTATTGTTCCAGAAGTTTGAGACCTGTATGGAAAATCAAAGCTATTTAATATGCCAGTATACATTACTGATTACTGAACTGGCTTTAGTAAAGGGAATATTACTGCAAAGCAAGAAAAGGGACTGAGAAAAATGCCAGTACCTAGAGGGGCTTCAAGAGAGCTGAAGAGGCACTTTTTACATGGACATGGAGTAATAGAACAAGGGGGAATGGCCTTAAACTGGAGGAGAGATTCAGATTGGATATTAGGAAGAAAATCTTGGCTGTAGGGGTGCTGAGGCCCTGGCACAGGGTGCCCAGAGAAGCTGTGGCTGCCCCTGGATCCCTGGAAGTGTCCAAGGCCAGGCTGGACAGGGCTTGGAGTAACCTGGGATAGTGGAAAGTGTCCCTGCCTATGGCAGGGATTTGGATCTAGAAGATCTTTAAGATTCTTTCCTTCCCAAACCACTCTGATAACCTACTGGAGTGTGCTGTCTGGAACATTACATTTATAAAGTAATTTCCAAGAAGAGGATTTGTTTTGAGCTCTCAATGGTTTCTTTAAAGGGCTGTCATGGATGTTAACAGCAGGACTCAGGCAGGTTCTAAACCTCTTATTCCCAGTACACATCATGCTAGAACAAGCAGGATGGCTCAGGAGGTTTTTCTCCAGAAGCAGCTGTCAAGTGCAGATGCCCTGGCTGGGTCTCTGATTGAAGGAATCCTCCACTGAGCACCATGGCTTTTAAACACACCTCTCTTCTCCCAGCAACAGGTGTTGTGAGAAAGATTATTTAGCAATTTTGGGGTGTCATGGCCAAAAGTGGGGAGAAGCAGCCTCAATGATGGGTACAGATACAGAATTGCTTGTTGGGTTTCGTGGGCTGGCTCCCTCCGTGAGCTGTGCTGGTCTGTGCATGTCACTTCCAGCTTAGCAGCCTGAGGAGGGGAGGTTTTATTTTCCTTATCCTGGCTTGTGGACTTTGTCCCTTGAGCTCTCTGGGGAGATACACCTGCAGACCTGGCCTGGTTACACACTTCGCAGAAAGTCCATCCCAGCTGCATGCTCATAACATGGAATCATTTAGAACTCTTAACTTCACAGAGTCCAACCAGAACTGCCAAGTCCATGACTAAACCATGTCCCCTAAGTGCTACATCTACAAAGATGCACAGTCTTAAATTGCTATTTTTTTACTTCCCTTGCATGGTCTATCCTTTGGATAACCTGGGTGGAAAATGCCATGAGAGCAGGGTCTTATGTGTCTGAATTTAGCTGTTCTTTTGTGTATCCCAGAATATGGATCCAAGTTCCAGGGAAGTTCTAAGTACAGCAGGTTGAATGTTCTGTAGTGCCTAGAGAAAACTATAAGGATGAGGTTGGGATGATCAGAGAAAACCTGTAATATTCCAACCACTCTCCCTTTGCCTTTGAATCCCTCTTTGCCAAGCCTGCAGGCTGCCTGAGCTATCAGCACACATACATTTGTGTTCTCACCATTAAAACAATCTCATTTGCTTTGCTGTTGTTTTTAACACTACCCCAGCACTGGCCTCTGAAGCTTTTTGAAAATAACATTTACAATAATATTTTTAACAGTTCCGTAGTATACAAAACTCCAGTGCTCTGGCAGGACTCCCGGAAACTTGCTGAAAGTTAATGTGGTCAGCTCTTAAAAAGGAGAGATTTTTTCCGCTTGACTCTTGCTTGTTAAACTCTCTGAGCCCAACATGTTCCCTGCTGCTTGAAAAAACAAGGAAAGTCCCAATTTTAGCAATGCTAGTTTGAGTAGCTTTCCAGCCGAGCCCTGTTTCAGGGGCAACTGTGGCTTATTATTAATTTTTTTTTACAGTTGTGTGTCCCTACACCTTCAAACCAAAGTGCTAAGTGGTGCTCAGGCAGGAATAAGTAGGTGTTGCTTTCCCTGGAAGCCTGGGATTGAGAAACTGCAGAGGGAGATGCTACTTGTGCTGCAGTAGTGGCAAGACATGCTGACTTGAAGTCTGTGTTTTATGGTGGATGCTGAGCCTCTGCAGGGTGAGAACAACCCTTTTTGGGGTAGGTGAGACTGTAAATTCCATATATCAATAGTAGACTGCAGGTGACTCCAGCTCTCAGTGCTGGACTGCATTCTTCCTCCTTTCCTAACCTTCATCCTACACAATTCCTCACAGTAAATCTCCTGGTCAGTTTGTTTTGTCTTCCCTTACATCCAGGAGAAAATCACACTTCTCCATCCTCTCTTCCTCTGCTTTGCTTTCTGTAACTTAGATCCACAGAGGCAAGAGTCATGGATGCACAGATATGTCATAGCTGAACTGTTGTCTCCCTTGAGCTCAGTCTAGCTTAAATCCCTTCCCAGGAGGAAAAAAAAAGGAAAAACTGGGATTAGTTTTCAAAGTGGATTAATAATCTTGCATATATCTCTCATGTAGATACTCATACCCTGCACTCATGGAGCTGTAATGAAATTGAGCCACTCTGTCTGCAGAGTTCAGCTCAGGCAAACCAAAACTGCTTTTCCCCTAGATGAGAACATCTGTACTGGGTTTTCCTGCAGGTGAAGTGACTTCCAGCAGTTCCCTGAGCAGACTGGAGCAGACAGAGTCTCTTGCATGTATAATGCAAGCCTGGAATACAGCATCCCTGGGAGCCAACACCTTGCTGAGCTCTCTCACTGCTTGGCAGGTGCTTACTAAATTCAAAGTAGATTTACAGAGTTCTGTGGGCTATGGGAGTAGTGCAGTGGCCATTGGGAGCCCAGTTTCAGATGTTCACTGGTTTTGTGTCCCAAACTGCCAGCACCGATCAGGGAGCTTAGTGGGAGGAGAAGCTGCTTGGAACAGCATCTATAGGAAAAGAATTTTCCCTTTTTTTTGCCCTCTTATTTGTTTTCCCCCCTCCCTGTTTTTTAAGAGATATAATAATAGGACAGAATTTGTACTAGAAACAGGAATTTGTCCTTCTGTAACAGGAAGCTGCTGGTATGTATTTTTGGGAAGCCACGGAAATGACCAGTGTTTGAAGGCTGGCTGTACTCAGCATTGAAGGATTTTCTGCTAAAACAGAAAACCCTTGTGTATCAGTGGAGATTTCCTGCCCTGTGTGCAGGGGCTGCTTTGCTCCTGAGGGCTGGGCAGTGGGGTCTCAGTGGGGACAGTGGGATTTGCTGTGGCAGAGGTGATGGAGAACAGCACAGGGGAGAGCTCTGCTGATGGAAAGGTCACCTGTTTTTTCCAAGGCTCGTTTGCACAGTTCCTGTAGGTGCTTGTTTTTGTGACTAGATAAGGTTTGGAAAGGTCTGGAAAGTCTCCAGAAAGTCATTAGAAAAATCTACTACTGTGATAGAGTTAACCTGGGCTGTCCCAGGAATTTACAGTGAATCCAGTCTGCCTGTGGCTCTCAGTGCAAACTATGCAGTCAGCTTAATTCCTGGAAGTGTCACAGCAGTTTTGAAAGCAAAAGTGAAGGTTTGGGCTGTTTCCTGCTCTTGTTATAATCAGATGGAATTTTTACCCTGCGTTCTTGCTGGTTTTCTGCTCCCTCTTGATTCAGCATTGCATAGACTGACCAGTTCCTTCTCAAGGTAGGATTTTTAACCATTCAAGCTGTTTGCTTGCTTCCTTGCCTCCTCTTTGGTCTTGAAAATGGGCAGAGCAGAGTTGCTGGTGGTCCTGGGCTCTCAGGCTGAGTGGTGCTGTCCTGGGAAGAAGCTGCAGCAGCAGAAGGAACAACATTTTTGGGGACACATAGGACATCTCTACCTCTGCTGCTCTTATCACTTTCCCTTCCTGCTCATCTCTCCCAGAATAGGCTGGATAAATATCCCTCACCAGAGCTGCAGAAAATCACTTTAATCCGTGCTTGGGATCATTCCTGGTTCTCTTCAGATTTGTTGCTGTGTTTGAATTGGTTTGACCAAGCCAGGAGGTTTTCCAAGTGCCTTTTCCTACCATTTCTGACCAGTGCCTCATATTTAACACTCCAAGATCTGTGTCAATGTCCTGGAGCACATAGCTCTCATTGACTGCAGGACTGGAATGTCTTATTCCCTGTGCAAGTCTGATCAAGTTTGAGTGTTTCTCCCTTTTCTTGTGCTATCGAACAGGTTTATGACCAAGAAATCTGAGGGCTTATCAGGAGCTAAAGTGGAATTTGATGTTGTCTTCTATCATAGTGACCTTTAAAAGGTGCCCATATTTAGGTGACTTTTGCCTTTGTTCAGTCTAAAATGAGATTTTTCATTAGTGAGCAGGACAGACTCCAGTGGGCTCAGCCCTGCTTTAGTTTCCTGGTGGCCATAAAACCCCTAAAAACCTTACTGGGTGCAGGAGTTGGGCTGAATGCAGGATGGGAAGTCACTGAGCCCACTTGTGTTGGTGCTGGGGGCAGATTAAGGGCAGAAACTCTGGGAAGGCTCCTAGGGACACACCTCCCATGAAGGATGGATGGGACAGTCACTGCTGCTGAGAGCTGCCTGCACTCAGCTTTTTTCCCATTCAGAGGAAAGCTGGTCCAGCCTTGGGGAACCTTGACTGCTGTTTGGAAGGCCTAAATTTAGGTTTCTGCTTTGATTCAGGACTGTTTTTCCATGTCCTGCTGTCAGTCTGTTCCCCAAGTGAGTGTTATCCCGCAGGGATGCTGTGGAATCTGAGGTGTTAAAGATAGTATTGCTTTAGGGCTACATTAATCATGTAAAAACACATTAAAAATATCATGTACTTAAAATGTTCTGCTCTTAAGGAAGTACAAGTTGTTTAAAACCGTGAAGGTCCCAGGTTTGTGGTGTGTTACCTTTGGTGTGGTCTCCATTCCTAACTAAAGGTTTTTCTCTTTCCTCCTTCCCAGGGGATGGTGGGGAGAGGCTTTGTGAAAAGTGGTCCATGACCCTGTTGTCATGTCAGAATTAATCTGTAACCTCTGTGTATGTTTGTTACAGGGTGGATGCTTGAGAGAGGAGGATAAGGCACGAGAGTCTGGGACCAGTGGAATGGAGGCCTGATGTAGATGGAAAGATGGGTAAGAACTGGATTCCCCTGGAGCAGTTCATTTTCTGCAGTCTGTTAATTTTGGTTGGGACCACCAACTGTGGCAACAGACTGGGGGACACTGCTAAGATGCTCTGGCTATGATACTGTTTTCTAATCTATGTTTAGCATTTTAGTGGTGCCAGAATTGGACAAATGTTCTTCTTATTCTGAGTTTGATCTGGTGGGTCATGTTTTAGGTGAAGTCTCTTCCCAAGCATGCCTTGTATTTCTCTACAGAGTGTCTTCATTCTCTGTAGATCTTTTCCTAAGGAATTTTCTGTTTCAAGCAAAGCTTGAATATATTTCTTTTCTAATTGGTGACCTGGATTACTTCCACCTTCTCCCTCTTCTGCTGGAATAGTTGTGTATCAAATGCTCTGTGGTGCTGAGGGCAACTTTTTAAAGTGGGAATTATTTATAGTTCTGGAGGTACATAATGATTTTGATCTTAGCTCTATAGATAAGAGCTTTCTCCTAAAGAAAATTATGTCAGCAGCTGAGACCACTTGGAAGTGCTTAAATGGCTTCCTGAGCTGGTGACCCAAGAAAGGAGAAAAGATTTTGGAGGAGTCCTGCTTGAAGCTGAATGCTTTATTTGCACATGTGCAGCATTTACACGAGTTCATCCCAAGTTTTTTCAACCCCCTGCCATGGGCAGGGACACCTTCCACTGTCCCAGGTTGCTCCAAGCCCTGTCCAACCTGGCCTGGGACACTTCCAGGGATCCAGGGGCAGCCACAGCTGCTCTGGGCACCCTGTACCTGGGTCTGACCACCTTCACAGGGAAGAATTTCTTCCTAATATCTAATGTAAATCTTCTGTGTCAGTTTGAAGCCATCTCTTGTTGTTCCTGTCACTAACTACCCTCGTAAAAAGCCTTGTACAAATGTGATTCAGAATTTGGTAGTGTTTGAATTAAGAAAATGAGAAGTGTGAAGCCACTGCCACACCTTAAGTGTTTATTCTCCCCTATGGAGAAAGGAGAAGAATGGTATTTACCCCATCCTGGATTTATGTGCTGTTTTTGCTCTTTCTCTAGAAGAGATTTTGTGGGAAGAGGACTAATTTAACGCTAGGTTAAAAAAAAAAAAGGGAAGGTAAGAGAAAGTCCAGATCTGCTTCTTCAATATAAAGAATGACAAATTTCAGTTTAAAATCCCTGGTGACTAACACTAAAAATTTTTTAGAAACATTTTCACTTTGAAAGCAAAAGTCACTGCTTTGTCAAGGCAATGTGGGTTATTTTAACAAGGAAAGCTCAGATTTGCCCTGAGCACCAGCAGGGGAGGAGCTGTTGGCTCCAGCCCAGTTCTCAGGAGATTGTCAATTTGGTGATTTCTTGTACAGAGATAGTTGATAGAACCTGCTCAAGGTGCCTTCAGCCTGCCAGCTGCAAATGCAATATGAGTGCACCTGGGCAGCATTAATTGTGGGAATTCTGTAGTGAAGAGAGGCACTGTGGGTTTGTTTTTTTTTGGGAATGGGAGCTAAATTAATAGGGTCTTGTGCAGGTTTGGAGGAGTTCTTGCACTTGTGTGTGGGTGGAAGGTGCTGTGCATGTCCCCTCACTGAGATGTCATTGCTGTGGCATACATAATGATTTTGATCTTATCTCTATAGATAAGAACTTTCTCCTAAAGAAAATTATGTCAGCAGCTGAGACCACTTGGAAGTGCTTAAATGGCTTCCTGAGCTGGTGACCCAAGAAAGGAGAAAAGATCTTGGGGGAGTCCTGCATGAAGCTGAGTGCTTTATTTGCACAAGTTCACCCAAAATTTTTCAGGGATGGCTGAAGTGATGCTTTAAAGAAGGAAAAAAAAATATATATATATATGTGTGGGAATACCAGTAAATTTAGGGTTTATTTGCCACAGGTGGGGTTAGATCTGCCAGGATGTATCCAGATGGGATCATGTTGTGATCCCAGTCTGGTCTGTGGCACAGCTGCCAGGGGGAGATGGGTCAAATGTTGTGTGTCCCCATCAGTGTCCCTGAGTGGTGTTTGTCACTTAAAGAATCACTGCAACAACTTTGCACAGGAGTTCGGGCTACATTTTGAGGGTTTATTAGTTTCACTTCTCTCCCTCTTCCTTTTATATGTTTGTTTATTCCATGCATTGGGATGAGGGAGCATTTTCAAGGGAAGTGCAGGGAATTTGCAGCCACATCATTGATTTCCTTCTGGAAAAGACCACAGAGGAGATGTGTTGGATGAGGTGATCTCTAACAGTCTGTACCTCATTTTTCTTTTCTGGTATCCTATTTATAGTCTGCTCAGTGTCCCAGAGTTCAGCACAGGACTGTTCACTCCTAGACATGTTCTAGGGAAGTTGCATGACCTTGCCTGGTGACCACAAGACGGGAAGTGGGGACTTCTGGCGTCTCTGTGATGCAGTGCCTGGACCAGCCCTGTGCAGCTGGGGCATCCCAGGGCTGGTGCAGTGTCTCTGCATGGGCCAGCTTGGGACCAGCCTAAAACCTTGGCATTGAGTCTTTTTCCATCCATCTTAATGTCCACTTGCATCTGCAGTCTCTCCTCAAGAGTCCAAGACTTTGTAATTTGATCAAACTGATGCCTGGAAAGGCTAACCTGGAGCAGAGACTAGGCAGAGCAAAAGGAATAAAATTGGTATTTATTGAAAGGATACACCTTGGACAATGCAAGTGCCTGGCAGGAGCTACACTCAAGTCCAATCCAAGAGTGCTTATGGCACTTTAAAAGGTGTCCATATCTCCAATGCAAGACAGTGGGAAAACCATGGCCAGTAAGTATTAAAAACTGCTGTGTTTAAACATGACATCAATTGCTGTGTTTATACATGACATCACAGTAAAACTAATACTAAAAAAACTGCAGAACTTCGTACAAAAAGCACCAGCTTGTTTGTTGCTTAACTCTTCTTCTTGTTTAAATATGGCTTAATTATTCTCAATTGTGGTTATGAAATGCTGTCTGCATGCATATGTGTTTCTGATGGTAAAAACTCCAGGAAGGCTGATCTGTTCTGTTCAGTGTGCATCCATACAACTCAAAGGTTTAGGTCTCTAGTGCTTTGCTGGAGTGAGTGTGACTTTTGCTGCAGCAGAAAGGTTGTCTGAGGTGTGGGAGATGGCAAAATGATATTATTTATAGTATTGACTTGGTAGAGTGTGTGTGATTGCAGGCTGGGCTGGCAGAAGGCACAGCTTGCTGAAGGCTTCTTGAACAGCCAAGCCATGGCCATTCAGCCAGTTCCTTGGGTTTTTGGAGGGCTGCTGAAAGAGAGAGAACTGCTGGAGCTGGTGGGGGCAGAGCAGACCCTATCCCATGGATGTCTCAGCCCTCCCATGCCATGCTCTCCTCATTCCTCAGCAGGCAATGCTTTTGCTCTTCACTTCCTTACTGCTCTTTATTTTCTCTTTGTATGCTGAGAGTTATTAAAGAAAAAAATAATTCATGTTGACTTGCAGCACTTTATGTTGTAATAACATACATTAGGCTTTCTAGCTCGGGTTTTATTTTGAGAGGTGTCTGAGTTAAAAGGTGCCCATGGTCTCCTTCTCCCTTTCCTGGCACTGCACCCATTGTACCCAGGGCTGAAATTTAGGGTGCCCTGGGCACCTGGGCAATGTGGGATTGGACCTTCATCACATCTGGGATGTTGCAGCTGTTGCTGCAGCAGGTTAGGAGTTCATGGGCTCTGGGCTGAGGCTTTGAGTGCTGGAAGTTGCTGGGCTGGGAGGGAGAATGAGTTCTTTATGATCCATCAAATAACGTTCAAAGGTATTGGAGCCAGTCAGGGGAAATAACTTGCCAGTTACATTTCTTTGCTGGGTAAACATTTTTCTCCTTTCAAGTGTGCTCAAGAGAGAGGTACAGGTTGTGGGGAGAGGTAATATCTTTTATTAGACCGAATGATAGAGGTGGAAAAAAACAGGCTGCCTTTCAGGCGCATAAGCCCTTCTTCAGCAGGAGCAAGTTTTAAGCTTAGCAGGGAAACTGCTGGAATAATCAGCCCAAGTTTAATTCAATTATGTTAATCCATTAGAGGAAATTAGTGTTTGTGGAGCAAAGGGTGGATTTTGCAAAAAAGTTGTGAAAGTTTCTTGTGGGATGAGAAAGCTGGTACCTTTGAAGTGGTGGGGAGTAGCAGAGCTACAGGCATGCAAAAATTTTCTTAAATGTGGTTGGTTTTGCTTTTTAAGGGTCTAGCCCCTGCTTGCAGCTCTCTTAGACTAACTTTAATTTGCAAAAGCAAACGAGAAACAAGGGGTTTGTCACAAGCAGTGGTAGGTTTATGGTTGGGCTCAAAGATCCTGTCTTCTGTTCCAGCATCCCAGTCCCTGTCTGGATGTGAGGGGCAGCAGCTGTTTCCCCAAACTCTGCCCTCTTCAGCAAATCCTCCCCCTGTCAAATGCCACCCAATTTCAACCCAGACATTCTCCCCATTGGCCAAGAAGGGGTGAAGGCAGCATCTCCATAGGCTGTGCTCCTGAGCTGCTGGAGGTGGGGAACTGGGAGAAGGAAGGAAAACGGCTGTCAGGATGTCTCACAGGCTGTACCTGGGGGAAAATTGGTTTCTTAGCTGGGCTTTGCCACCTTCCAAGCATGTGGGGATGTACAGGGGACTTGTGGTGACAGTTGTGCCCAGGGATGTGGCTGTGGAGGAGAGCAGTGTGTGCAGAGCCTGGGAAAGCTCTGCCAGTGGCTCTGATCCCATGGAATTTTACTTGTGCTGTCAGGGATGGCTATTTTGGGAGTGGAGGCTTATGGTGAACCACAGATGTAACCTTGCTTTCCCTGCCCTGAGCTAAACCAAACACCTTTTGGATCCCAAATCCTTTTCCATTGCAGAAGTCCCTGGTCAGCCTCTGGAGGAGGGAACATCAGCGTTGTGCCACGGTGCTTCACAGCTCGTCTGGAGAAATTTCATGTTTGATTTGTGGCCTAACCACTGAAACTTCTACGTGTGATAAAACTTGCCATCCCAAATGCTTTGGTTTTGGTGTTTGCAGGGTACTGATCACTCGGGGTTTTAAGGGCATCACTCTCACCTCTGCTAAACTGAGGTGCAATCCCAGTAGCTTTGCCTTTTGCTTTTGGTTTTTCCTGGGGAAATTCAGAGGGCAGTTCAAGTTCTTCATGATCTCACCCTGGCTCTCAAACAGGTTCTGCCATGTGAATTTATGTGCCAGGTTAGTCTCCCTTGGTGTTCTCTCATTCTTAATTTCTCATTTCCTAATTGATTGGAGTCCTAGCATGTCTAGTTTACATTAGGGGGGTATTCACTTGTTTGTGTGCCATGAGTATTTTGGGGACTGGTTCGGTCTTGTCATTGGTGGTTTGATTTAGTTATATATGTGGGACACAATTATAATTTTTAAAAATAGCTGGTTTAGCTTTTTCTAAACAGATCTTTGCCTTCCCCTCCAATCCCATTCCTGAGCTCTGATTTCTCTACCCTTTTGCAGGGGGATGTAAAAGGAAGGGTTGTTTTTGATCTCAACACAGTTTCCAATTTGGCTATGCAATTTTTCCAGTAGTTGTGTGGATCACCTGAGGGCTAGCACAGGGTAGAGGGGAAATAAGAGGCAGGAACTCATCTCTACCCCTAAGAAGAGGGGTGTGTGGGATAGTGTAACTGTGCCCTGAACCCACAGATGCTGTGTCGGCACTTGGTGTGATGGACATCTGTAGCTGTCAAAAGCCTCTGATGGCTTTGGTTTTTTCTTTTCACAAAGCAGTTACTGACTGTGCTATAGAAATGAAATTAAAAATCCAAACCAATGTCATTTATGGAGAGCAAGAGTTGAGGAGTGATTTGTCAGGTTGAAGATTAATAATCTCCTCTACCTGGTGTACGCTTTAGCATCATAATTCTCTGAGAAGAAGAAAAGTGCTTACAAGAACCCCCAGCACATCACAGCACTGGTTTTCTACGTGAGTTTGTGTGTCCTGAGCTCAAGACATCAGTGAACAAACTCCTGCCAAGAACTCCAGCATATTAGGATGTCTTTCCTCATTTCCTCCTGTATAATTGCTCTGCTTGACCTGCTGGGCTGTGCCCTGCCCTTGAGTCCTGCACAGGGGTGACCTTGGCATCCCTTGGGTGGGGTTGCAGGAGGGAGAAGGGCAGCAGGATCCAGCTGCTGGTGAGCTTTTGCTGACTTGCAAAGGGAATGTGCTCCACTGGTGTGCCTGCTGCACTGCACTCTGCTCTGGAGGAGGGTAATTGGATCATTTTTCTCTTTATCAGACTCTGGACACAGCTCCAGACAGTGGCAAAATGCTTTGTGCATGTGGGTTGGATTTATGGGGAGGTTTGTCTGGATCTCACTAGGTGGGTGCAGGCAGCACTCTGCTTGCCACAGATCATTCACAGACAGCCCTCCCAGGGGGCTGAATTGCACAACACATCCCCTCACATCCAAACACAATAGTGTTTGTAGCTGCCTGTCAGAGTGTCTGGGTCCCTTCTTTGCTTGTGTGGGGGATTTTATCATGGTCCAGGTTGGGCTCCTGAGCCTCTGGCTCACTGGGCTCCTTCTTAGTATTGATTGGGGCAGTCAGTGATGGCATTGACTTACTAATTGATCCCTTCTGTTAAGAATCAGAATCATGTAGTTTAGAAAAGACCCTTAAGATCATCAAGTCTGTGCTGGCTTGGTACCTTGGCCCCTTGGTGTTTGTGCACAGCCTGAATGCTTCTGCCTGTACCTGCCTGTTCATGGTGTTTGCAGGTACTGAAGAAACCCCAGGTCAGGGTTTTTCTTTGTCTCCAAGCTTTTCCCCTCCTCTGGCTTTTGGAGAAAAGGCAGCATTTATCTTCACACGCAAGTTCTTGGACATGTGCTCTCACATGGGTGAGTGTTGTCCTGTTCCCTGGACCAGGAGTGACCTGGCCTGGTCTGACCCTGACCTTCTGGGAGGGCAGTGGGCAACCCAGGTGGTTGCTGCTCTGATAGATGTGGACTTCCACTGGAGCACATGGGCCAAGTTTGCTGTTACCCCCTGCTGCCACAGCAAACACACATGAAAAGGTGCTTTGGCCACTGAATATTATGTGCTTCTTTGATCTTTCTTCTTGATTAAAAAAAAATAAACCCAGTAGAAAGAGCTGCAGAAATGAAGTATCGCTCTAATGGCACAAGCTGTGTATTTCCATTTACTTAATTGAAGTAGGGTTAAAAGGAGATGAAATTAGTTTTGAGTACCTAGAGAAGATGGGGAGTGTCTTAACAGAGGAGCCTCCAAGATACAGGGGTATCAGGATCTAATGAATAGAATATGAAGCAAGCTGTATTCTCAAACTGGAATTGAGATATTTGTTGCAAAGAGGGGTTACTGGAGTAAGTGTAAGAGCTCTTCCAGCTAAGGCTTTCTAAAGAGGCTGTTTTGTGTGATTCCAGGTTAAAGCTGGGATGTGGGAGCTGCTAAATGAATTGCTGTGCACTTTGTATACAGCCAGGAAGGCCAGATCAAGTTAAGTCCTCCCTGAATTTAAGCTCTCTTAATGTGCTTAGCTCTGGCTGCAGACTTGTGTGGTCTTGAGCAAGGCTTTTGTCTATCTGAGGTTTCTGTCCATCGAATGAGACATAAAACCCAGCCCCTCTGCCTTTCCTTCTGACATTGTAGCTGAAATTCCATCAGGACAGGGGCTGCCCTTTGCAGCAACTGAGTGATGCCAGGAGAGTGAGTCTTGTCTTTCAGTTCAGGTTGTCTTTGGTAAGTGATAGATGTTGTATACCAGGTGATCCAAAAATAGTGCATTTTCAAAAAAATGGTAATCAAAAGCTGATGTCTCTTCAGACCAAATTCAGCTTTGTCAGTCATCATCATGTGGCTCCATATTTATTTTCTTGTGTTTTATTACATTTCAGTATTTTTGTCACCATATATTCAAAGTCTTGCCCATTGAAAGGGCTTTTAGTGAAGGTGACAGTGTTTCTATGCAGCTCCCCATCCTCTCTTCATCCCCCTCTCAACTTTCACAGAGCTCTTCCCTCTGCCTGGGGACATCCCCAGTGGCTGCCATCACCTTCTGGAGAGGTGGATGCTGGCAGTGGAGGGTGCTGCTGGAGTTTACACAGGCAAATGCTCCATCATGGCTGTGAAAGCACAGTGGGATCTTCAGTGACCACGAGTGGTCACATCTGTGGTTTTTCTCTGGATCCAAGTGCCTGCAGGGCCCTGGAGCTGGATGCTCCAGCCTTGCTCAGGAATGACTCACAGGGCAATATTCTCTCCTGCAACACCCAGGACTTTTCCCCCACTCTTCCCAGCCCTGGTTCTGCCTGGTGTGTGTGTGTGTGAGAGAGAATCACAAATCAGAGCTCATCATGTTTTACAGGACTCTGCTTTACTTCTCCAGGCTTTCCTGTGGGTTTCATCCAGCTGCTGCTTTTTTTGTTGTTTTTTTTTTTAAAGTGTTGATGGAAGCAGCTTCATGGAACTACCATAAGCTGCCTCTTAGCAATGACCTATTAGTGAAGCCAACAATAACAGAAATGTCTAGACCATCATGCAGCTAAATTATTCTTTTGTGCCATCTTCATTTGCTTTCTTCCCTGACTCTTGAATTGTTTTGGGTGGTCCGTGTTGACCTTCAGGCTTTCTATTTCTCCCTTTTAATTTTTTTTCCCTCTCTTTGAGCAGTGAACTTGCTGTACTAAGACTGAAAATTCAGGTTCCTCTCTCCCTCACCCAGGCTGGAGCCAAGGCCATGCAGCAGCACTGGAAATGTCTCTGAAGGGCAGGGAGATGTGTCATCTGCTGTTTTTTTGGTTTGACTCCCTGGTTGGTTTTGCTAAGTAGCCAAATGCCCCAGATTCATACTGGTAGTGCCTGGGACTGGAGAGTCTTAACATCTTGCAGAACTGAAAACCTGATGAGAGAAGGAGGCATTCTGGTTTTGATATAGGATCCTGCCAAAGTGGATGAGTGTATTTTAGTCAAAATATCAACCCTGTCTACTGGAGCTCCACTGGTCATTGCTTCCTGGGAGTGCTCTTGGCTTTCTGCTCCTGTGTGTTCCTCTCTTCTATGTGGCTATGGATATTTCCCCCCACCCCTAAACCTCTGGGAAATTAGTATCTTTTGAAACATCTATTGTTTTTGGTTGGAAGGGCTGGCAGTGTGATCAAACAAGCTTTGTCACAGGAAGCTGATTTAAAAAACACCAAATTAAGTGTGTTGGTGGAAAGTCGAGAAGAAAGAAATTAGTTTCCTACTAAGGGAAATAGCTGAAAGCTGAGGATGGAAGAAGAGACATTGGGGACAGAGGAACAGTACTAAACACGATTTATTTTTAAGCTTCATTTTTGCTGTCTCTATAATCAGCTTTTCTCTGTCCTGATCTTCCATGGTAGAAATAATCCTGTTTACATGTTGTGTTGGAGATCAAGTGGGATTTGTTGTACAATTCATCCTGTCAGCCCACAGTACCTTAAGTGAATTTGTGCAAAATGATGCCAGAGTGGAGCTGGGCCAGGAGGAGGTTGTTGGGGAGCAGGAACCTGCTCACATTGCACAGAGATTTCCAGGAGTCTCCCAAGTCCATCCCAGCTCCAAGGATACTTCATTGGTGTTGTGCAACTCGCAGCTGTTTTGTTCTGGAGCCATGGCAGAGCCTGGGGGGTGTTTGCTGTGCAGCCTCAATGCTGCCTTCTCACAAGGCTGAAGAACATTTGGGTTCTGCCAGGGCTGGATCAGGAGAACAGGATTTTTCCTGTCCCTTGAGCATGGGATTCCTGACAATTGGCATTTTGTCCTTGGGAGAGCCGTCCATCCTTCCCCCTCTCCTGACTCAAACCAAGCCAAACAGAGAAGGAGCAGCCTGTGACGCCCCTTTTGCTGGAAAGGCTTGGGAGTGGCATTTGGATTTAATTATCCAGTTAGCTCCAGTGCTTGTTTGAGTTTTGACTGCACTGGCTGAGCTGGCTGCGTATTTCCATGGAACAAAGTCCTCCACCCTTCTTGGGAGTCAGCTCAGAGACCCCAAGAGCTGTAATTAGGATGGGCAAGAGGTTCAGTCTGGGAAGCATCAGTGCCTGTGCAAAGCTGTCCTGGAGAGGACTGGGAAGTGCTGGTTTTGCAACCGATGATGCAAATGGTGCTGCTGCTCAGAAGTTGCTTCAGAGCCTGGTGTGGGGGGTTTTGTTTTGAGCAGTTGAGGTTTTGGTCATTGCCTCCCTGAGATCTCAGTTCTCTTGGAGTAAAAACACACTGTTAAAAGCAGCTGAGAAATACTTAACCACATAGAAATACGTTAGTTCAAGGAAATACTGTATTTCTGCTTGTGCTTAAGTCATCTTTCACCCTCCAGCAGCAGGAGGGTACTTGTATATGAAGGAGTTTCTTGCTTCTTTCATGCTTGTATAGGAAGAAGTTGTCTTATTTTGTAGCAGTGATGTCATGGATGTGGATTTTAGCTTTTTGACAATCAGCACTCATGTTTTGTAATTAAAAGCCCTCAGATGCTTTTCAGAATGCTCTTTTGCATTGTTTTTTTAGTAGATAAAGGGAGGAAAATGCTGCTTTGACAGTCAAATAGAAGAAATAGCTTCTCTTTCCTTTCTTTCCTTTTTTTTGCCCTTCAGTACCTGATTCAGGACAGCTGGAGCCCAGTTTTACACCAGTTATTCTAGGCGTATTAAGCTGATGGTTGGGTATTTGTAGAAACCAGCTGAATTTAAGCAGTTAGTGAAAATGAGTGGATTCTCCTTGCTTTGCTGTGTTTGAAGAGATGCAAAAAGTCACTTCTGGCAGAGATTTTTAGCCTGTCTTCCTAAGAAATGTGACGTATCATGAACTGGGTTTGCAGCACCAGGAATTTTTAAGCCTGTGTTTGGCAGACTCTGAAGTCTGTTACAAAAAGTTTTGGCAAGAGTGGCTTCCTCCTCTACCTACACATCAATGTTATGTAAACCAGGGCACTGGTGGGTTAACCAGAGATTCCTCTCCCAGAAGATTTTGCCAGGGAGGTTTGGAGGTGGGAGAGGGGTGGGGAATGGGGTGGTTTTGGTACCAAACCAGGCTCTGTCTCTGCCTGCTGGCCCTCTTAGCCCATGTCATAACTAATTTTTTTTTGTGGCAGGCAGCTCAGGAAACTTGTGTTGTCACTGGAAAAAAAAGAGGTGAGGGGCACTGTAGAGATTAAAGCTTTGGTGGAAAATTCCTGGAGGGCAGTGTAAGGGGGTTTTGTTTTTGTGGGTTGGTTTTAGCTCTTCACTTCCCCTTCCACAAAAAAAAAGCTTTTTTTCCCTTTTTTTTTTTTTTTTTTTTTTGTTGGGTATTTTCCTACTACAAAATCTATGTGGAAAACTATGCTTGTCCCAGAGGTCCTTTAAAAAAAACCCAAANTGTTTGGCAGACTCTGAAGTCTGTTACAAAAAGTTTTGGCAAGATTGTCTTCCTCCTCTACCTACACATCAATGTTATGTAAACCAGGGCACTGGTGGGTTAACCAGAGATTCCTCTCCCAGAAGATTTTGCCAGGGAGGTTTGGAGGTGGGAGAGGGGTGGGGAATGGGGTGGTTTTGGTACCAAACCAGGCTCTGTCTCTGCCTGCTGGCCCTCTTAGCCCATGACATTACAAATTGTGTTTTGTGTCAGGCAGCTCAGGAAACTTGTGTTGTCACTGGAAAAAAAAAAAAGAGGTGAGGGGCACTGTAGAGATTAAAGCTTTGGTGGAAAATTCCTGGAGGGCAG